>VZTL01059074.1:2194-12407 GCA_013400535.1 Scopus umbretta | reverse complement strand
TCCCCCACATCCAATAAAGGATATAAACCATACATGTCTCCAGATAATACTTTGAGACATATGACAAGGAACCAGGCGATGTCTTTGTCAGATTACAGGCCAATCACACATTAGACATCTACAGTCATAGTATCTACTGGGCACAGTAGAAATCAGAGCAATATGATCCACCTGCCGAAATACATACCATAAAAAGTTTCCTGTCTGCACTGAGGCAAGAAGCAGAAGAGTTCATGAAAGGACTCTTCATAGAAAATGTAGAGATATGAAACTTGCAACCTGCTAGAAGCAACCACCACACCAGTTTTGAAGAGGTGAGTTTATTGGCATCTCACAGCATTCATCCTTTTATACTTCTTCTTCTATCGAAACATTCATTCATCTTCTCTGATTAGAAATTAATTTCTAGATTCTCCTTGAAACCTTCTCCCTTCTTCTCATTGATTATTAATTAATTTGTGACATTTCAGCAAGTGAGAACAGTCTTTCTGCATAATGTCATTAGTCATAACTATAAGATCAGACCAAGCCTCAGTTATATTTTTTTTACAGATGACCTGAACTTCTCGAACAGCATTGTACACTCAGTTCTACATTTAGAAGCAATCAGTCCCGGGGCTTACTATTGTATGTAATAAAACCTGAACAATTTGAATCAATTCTGTGTAAGTAATGAAATGTATAAATTCATTATAGATGTATAAAGATTTATAACTCAGCAAAAAACTGGAAGCCCATAAAGTTACTCTGCCTAATAGATGTAGTGTTTTTGATTTGCAATGTACTGTTAGAAACATCCGCATTCTTATAAAGCTAACTGCTGGAAAAGATTATTCTAGTAATAAAGAACAATATTTTCTTTCCTATCTTCAGAAAGCTGGTCCAGGAGGCAGAACTGGAAATGCACTAAGAAACATCACTAAAGAGAAGATGGAAAGAACAAACTGCATAGCTATTACAGCAGAGCTATCATTTTTAAGTCAAGGTATTTTTCACCAGCAATGCCTACTTGTAAACATCCTAGTAAGCCTGAGTGTACTGATTNAGGTGCTGGAGCATGTCCAGAGGAGAGCAACAAAGCTGGTGAAGGGCCTGGAGAACAAGCCTTATGAGGAGCGGCTGAGGGAGCTGGGGTTGTTTAGTTTAGAGAAGAGGAGGCTGAGGGGAGACCTTATCGCTCTCTACAACTTCCTGAAAGGAGGGTGTAGTGAGGAGGGTGTTGGCCTTTTTGTCCGAGCAACCAGTGATAGGACGAGGGGTAATGGCCTCAAGTTGCACCAGGGGAGGTTTAGATTGGATATTAGGAAAAATTTCTTCACTGAAGGAGTGGTGAGGCATTGGAACCAGCTACCCAGGGAGGTGGTGGAGTCACCATCCCTGCAGGTGTTCAAAAAATGTCTAGATGTGGCACTTCAGGACATGTTTTAGTAGGCATGGTGTGTCTTTTTTGTTTTTTGGTTTGGTTTGGTTTGGTTTTTTTGTTGTTGTTTTTTTTGTTGTTTGTTTGTTTGTCTTTGTTTGGCAGGGGTTTTTTTGGGTTGATGGTTGGACTAGATGGTCTCAGAGGTCTTTTCCAATCTTAACAATTCTATGATTCTATTATTCTATGATTCATTTCCAACCCACGAGAGCCAAAATGACCCCAGTGTTTCCTAACTGTAACCAGCAGCAGCAGAATGAAAAGGGAAAATTGGCAGGCAAGCAACCTCTATATTTATGTTCAGTGAACTACTGTTCTGTATGTAAATGACATAAATTGAGGATCTAGTCTAGTCTTCACTCTAAGTTAACAAATCTCTTTGTTAACTAGCTATAGAATATTTCAGGTCTTCCTGAACAGCAGAGTCACTAAAATCCCATGTGTGGTTCTACCATATTTAAAGCTAAGTCATGAAAGATCCAACTGTGCAGCAAACTACACGGATGAATCTGTTTTCATAGTTCTGTTCTTTCATAGTTCTCTTTTAGTAAACACAATCTTTAATGAAGCTTTCTGTAAGTACATTAAAGAACACAAGACAAAGAATTGTCCATGCTTGACAAAGAAATGCAAAGAACAGCCAGCTAATGAGGATATACATTTTTAGTGAAATGATGAAGAGATGTCTTGTCAGTATATATTTATTCAACTTTTGTTTCCCTTAATCTCCTTCAGGTACATAGTACCAGATGATGGTACTATGAATAATATGAGAAAATTCTTGTCTCAAGTTTCAGACAGTCCAAATCACATCTGAATTTAAGTGGTCTGATTAAGCACTGTTTGTCCATTTTTTATAAAACTGCCTGAGGTCCCCCAACTCCATTTAGAATTTGTCCATGTGACCTGTCTTAGTGAACTGATCTCATTTACAGATGAGCCTGAGTGCTCATGTGAGCCCCCAAACTAGTCTGTTTTCAGCCTTGTGAATGCTAGACACCCTGTGGAAGCCACAGCATGGTTATTAATTGAGAGGATGAAAGAAGAAGAATCACTGTAAAGCATTTCTTACATACTCTATTAATAATAGATAGTAGCTTCTAATTTTTTTTAATTGAAATGTTAAAAAAGCTTATCTTACCCTTGCTTCTTGTCTAGTATTTCTCTACATGTTGAATGTTCTAGTCACCATAGTACCAATTCTGTGTCCTCACAATGCATACACAAAGTCTAACTCAAAATAGTAACAGTGAAAGAAAGGGAACAGAGGAAAAAGGAAAAGAAGAAAGTCACTCATTAAGTGGAGACAGTATTAAAGTGTTTCTCTTTTACTAGGTTTGCAAGAGAACATATCTTCCAGCCTTTCTGGCTGCAGAATGACACTTTAGACATTCTTGAGCAACCCAGATAAAATAAAGGCACCTTTAGTGCTTTGATTTACTCAGAGCTATCACTAGCTGAAAATGCTGAAGGGTCATACAACTCCATTTTCCTGTGCATTGACACTAGAAATTTATATTTCAGAATGTGGCTGTCCTCTATGATAGAAGACTGCTTAATTTGACAGGGTAGAGGGCAGAAATCTCTCTTCCAAAATATCAGCAGTGTCAACAAAATTATTTTGATAGATTTTCACCCCTGTCTCTAGTGATGACACCTTGTTTGATTCCATCCTATCACAAAATATTTAATTAACAAGAATTTTATTGTGTCATATTATATTAAAAATGCAAATACCCAATGGTAGTAAACAAACTACAGTATCCTGTATGTAGCAGTATCTTTAAATTAGAAATAAAATTTTGTGACTTGACATCACTTTATTTTTTCCATCAGGGAGGTGTCTCTTATGTCCTCTCCACAGGTGAAAAAGTGAACTAAATAATGGCTTATAATGCAATGTAAAGGAATCCCCAATTATATTTTATTAAAAGCTGAGGAAATCTTTTGTGTTAACAACATTTTCCTGGCTGCTTTTTCTTGGTAGAATTTGATACATCCTAATTTACAAAGGATTTTCACTTGTGGCATTTCCTCAATAGAAAGCTAGTGTGATATTATCCCCACCAGTGGTTCCCTGAAGAAATGTGTGTAGGGGAGGTGGTAAATCGGTCCAAGTTCTCACAATGTTACCTCCCTGTATAATTCTAGAGGATTTCAAAATGGCTCAGGTTTTCCAGCCATGGATGTTGGAGAGGAAATGTTCAGAACTACCTCAGAGAATTATCCTTACTTGCAATAAAACATAGAACTCTTCATTGAAGTCAGGTGGATTTCTGATGGCTAAATCCAAGAATGCTATCCTAATACCTCTCTGCTCAGCAAAGTTGTTTTTCTTTTTCTGTCTTAGCTCAGAAATTAGTCTGTTCATCCAGGACACAGTAGATCCCAGCTACAAAGGCCTCTGCCCAGTGGGAATCTGTCTAAGATGTTAGTCCCACATAGGGGTTTACTGTCCCTGCCTGACTGCTCCTGGGACCTCCCACCTCTACCCATGGGCCTAAGGGCCCCTATCAGCTCAGCCTGGAGGCATCAGTCCCTGCCTCAGTGATGCTGTAGGTATACCTGGCTCCATCTTTGTCTCCCTGAACAGACATCTGTAAGTAGCTCATCTCCTGAACAGACCGTGGGACACGAGCCATAGCTTGCTCTCCCCATCCTCCAACCCTCTCTTCTGGACAGACCTTGGGCCCACATTGCAGCCTGATCTCCAGCCTGGTCAGGAGCATCTCTTTTGTTCCTGACTGGATCTCATCCCTGCCCACTGTGTCCAGACCCTGTGGGACTGTACCTATCGCTGAAGGCATGGCCAGCTCTGGGGTTACCCTAACCCCTTTGTGAGCAGCCTGACCTCACTGCACCTTGTCAGAATGAAACCTAAATGTTATTCTGTGGCTTGTCCCTCAGGTGTCAGGTGCTGGATTTCTTTGTATGGGTTTATTCAACAACCCCAATTGCTGAAGATCTACCTCTGTACAAAAATGAACTTAAGTTTCATCAGACCAGAGAACCTACTGGTGAGGAGATATCTGAGCTCCAGCCTTTGCTCTGAAGTTCTTTTTTGTGTTTTACAAGCAATGGTCATGAATAAAATGGATTAACTGTCTTTTACGTGCTGCCTGATATTGGCAGCTTCCTCCATTTTAAGAGAATGTTTAATAAATCAGAAAGTCATGTTCTCATTTTCTTACTTTCCTTGTCATAGAATAGAATTATAGAATCATAGAATTGTTAAGGTTGGAAAAGACCTCTGAGATCATCTAGTCCAACCATCAACCCCTCCCCTCCTCCCCCCCAAAAAAAACCCAAAACAAAACAAACCAAACAAAACAAACCAAACCCACAAAACAAACAACAGACAAACAAAAAACCCAACAACAAAACCAAACCACCATGCCTGCTAGGTGTCCTTTCCTTTGTCCTTTCCTTTTTCTCTATCCCAGGTAATCTTGAATTTGTTTCTATGTAGAATCAACAAGAAAAGAGACAAACACTCTCTGCTGTTCCAAATAAAGTATCTTGTTGATTATTGTATTTGCCAGGGAGGTGAGAGATGAGAGTTTGTATTCCCTGAGACAGAAACTGACATTGACCCTAGGTGTCTCCTATTCCGAGGAAATGAGTTAGCCATTGAGGTATTTTATAAAAAGGAGAGAGTAGATATGGCATCATCACTGACAGTTCTTCAAAGGTTATCCTGCTTTGTTTTTGTGAAACAATTAGTACCAAGACTAAGAAAGCCTGATTTTCTGTGGATTTATTTTTTACAGCTGATTGACTCTGCAGTCTATGAAGATACAATCTCTGATTGAAGCTTTTCCTTTGATTGGGACATGTATATTACACCATAGTAACAAATGAGTAGCATTTATGCTGAAATCTTTTCCCTTAATCATAACGCTTCCAGAGTCTCTAGCCTTCTGCCACCAAGTTTTGTAAACAAGTAAGAAAAGTTGGGGGGTGTGGTTGGCAAGGCACTGGCTAAATCTGCATTAATAAGTGAAAAAGGCCAGGAACTATTCCCTGGCCCGGAGGGCAAAGGGCAGGGCGAGGCTCACATTCACATATTTTTCACTCTCTTTCTTACCAGAATGGGTTGAGCTTGTCCATACTTCCTTGTTAACATAGTTCTTGGTCTGTGCTCTCACTTGAACTGTGCTTGGTCTTTGCCTGGAAAACACTTCCCTTGAGTAAAGATTTTGTTAGGTCCAATTGTAACAAACCTAGTCATTGACCAGTGTGGAGCCCTTGTTCTCTTTCAGATGTAGCCCTTGAGAAGAGAATACACATAAACAGTTTAATCTGTAGAAAATAAGGTTAAAATAATAAATTAATTAATGAAATTTTTAAACCTGGTGACATCTGTTTTTTAGAGACACTTATGGAATCATAATGTAACAAAGGTCCCAATTTTACTGAATAAAGCACCATTGCACCTAAAAGAAGTGGGATTTAAGACATCACCCCATTCTCTATGTTTCTCTGTTAATAGCTCTGTATGGCTTTTACAATCAGAATGATGTTATAAGCAAAAAGGGAATGTAACTTGCCTGTAGACTCAAGAACTTCTTATTATCTGGTTTTAGCAACCTAACAAAAATTCAACAAGCATTATTATTAGTCCAGTTAGAATGATACTAACATTTCTAATCCAAAGTTTCTAAAAACCTTCATTTATGACAGTTAAAATTCTTGTACAAAAAATTGTCTGCTCTTTTGTGCTCACACTTCTACTGCCCCTCTGGGTGCTAATGGTCAATGGGGTTAGTCTTTCTCAAGAAAAATGAGAAGAATAAATGAGAAGGGGGCTCAGGCATGAGCCACCAGCATCCCTTATTCTTCACCACAGGGTACATGATGTTGATGGTGTGGTTTTCTTACACCAGCTCAGTTGTGAATCTGCTTGGAGTTGTTTTTATATGTGCTTAAAAAGCCGTTTGGCCTTGCTTTGTTTTCTTTTTGGCCCACAGGTTTGTTCCACATTGATTCCTCAGTTTTCTTAGACCTGTATCATATATGGTTAGACTATACCATTACAGAATCAGCATGAAGCTATAGCAAAATAAGTCACTGCAGAAAAAGTGTAAAGCTACAGGAAAAAGCTCTCCTGAACCTTCCCTTCACTTTCCAGTTTTGAAGTCACAGATGAAACAGATGCATGATGGCATGTGACAATTATCAGTAAGTCCCAAGGCCTGAGTTAAATCATTATGAAGCCAGTAGCCTGCTGCTAGCAACATTTTATTGACTAGGGTAAGTGGCATTTCAGTTAGCAGGCTGATATTTTTTTTAACTCCATTTGTGGGTGCCTTACTCACCTTAGACAGTACAAAGGAGCCTAAAACAGAGTTTTGGATACCAGCAGAAGTTCAAGGCCTAAATATTTGGTATACAGCACTCATGTTTCATTTTATGTCTACTTGCCTCTTAAGGGCTTTAAAAGTTTACATATTTACTCATATATGTAAGTAAGTACATAATTTATACATAAAAGAAGGTACTGCTGATGTCACACGTAGTGTTTTTTTCCTGTTTTTCTGTTTGTCTGTTGTTTGGTTTTTGGTTTTTTTTTTTTTTACAAGGTGTGCTTTGTATACTGGATGAAAAAATTACCTAGAAAAAAATAATTACACAGAGCCAAGTTTAGCTATCAGATTTCATTGAAATAAGTTATCCTGATTCTGTACCAAACTGCAGAGGTATGAGTCACACTACACTTTGCTGGAAATTCTTTCTAATAAATGGCAAATATATCATAGGAGTAGTTGTTGCATGGGAACATCTTTATGTATTCAGTGTTCCATGAGGCAAAGAAAATTTGTAAATCATTAATTAAAATTTATGGACATCCTTGGTCAATGTTTGTGCTGTCTATTTTGACTGTCTTTCCTAAACTCCCCTTGCAATGCACTCAGTATTTTCTGTGTATGGATGATACAGTTTGGTGCAACAGTTACAAAATATTTTAGCTGTAAGAAACCATGAGACAAAATAACAAAGCTGATGCAATAATAATATTATATGTCAACATATACCTATTCCCTATTTATAAATCAACAGTTTCAATACTGTGACTTCAAAGAACTGCCTCATTGTATGTTACTACTTTGTTTGCAGCTGCTAAATACTTTTTCCAAAAAAAAAGTAAAACTCAGTTAAGTGCTCTCTTGGTATTATTTTTCAGTATATACGCTTTCTTCATAGAGACAGTAAGTAGTCATAAGTGAGGTAAAAGTGAGCTATGTGTTTGGAATACGTATTCTATAACACAATCTTACTAGATTATAGTCTTACTAGACTGTACTAAATAGTCCAAAAAGCCCTACGTAAAATCCAGCTTATTGGGTCATTCAGTCTTTTTTTTCAAGTTTAGCCAGACTCTGAGATTTGTGTATCTTACTTTATTAAAACTCTTTAATGATTTCCAGTGTTATGATACTAATATTAGGGCTACAGGCCTAAATCAATATCAATAATAACAACTAAACCACCCCCCCATCCCTCACCTCGATCTTGGGTTCTAAACCCTTGCATCAAAACTACACTAAAACTCTTCAGTATTAAAAACTGGAGCTCTGCAATTTGCAAATAGTTCTGCAATTCTTCTCACCATTTACAGTACAATAAAGTAACATTTTTATAAAAGAATAGATGCTATTGTTGCAAATGAGGGCAGTCAGACAGACCAAAAGAAAACAGATGATTGAATGCAGGAAAAAGCACCCTGGATGAAGAGTTAAAGGCATACTAGTTAAACTTTCGTTTCAATGCAATGACAAGTAAGAACACATTCCTTTAACTATTTTGTAGTAATAACAAACAAGAGTCTAGCTACATTTACATCATTTACATAACTGAAACATAATTTTTTCTTATTTGTTCAAATAATTGAAAGTTACACCTATGTGGATGGCTGCTATCCCTTCATAAACAGCTGAACCTGACCTCAGTATTTGGAGTCTTAGTATGACTATAAAATAAAAATGGACAAACTGAGAATAAATGTTTCCTTATTTCCAAAAAAAATTTTTAGCAGCCATATTTTTACAGCATTGCAAATTTTCTTCTTATCTGAAAGTAAATGCAATTATTTTCATGGAAAACACTGGCAGAGATAAAAACATGAAAAAACTCAAAATAGTGTCTTTTTCTCAGATATCTTAATTCTAACAGAGCTTAAGTGTAAAAACTGTGATTCTAGGAAAAATGTTGCAGCTGATGAGTTTAATCAATGCTCTTAGGTGAAAATAATATACCACTGGAGAGTGAAAATTCTGTAGAACAGAGACACAGAAGGTGGCTTTGCGGTTACATTTGCACAAGTGGCTTTAAAATATGGTCTATGTCAACTACCTAAAACCTCGGCCTGCTTTCATTGAAGCTGATGGCAGAATTCCCATTCAATTCAGCGGGGGCAAGAACAAAGTTCTTACTATGCCTTCAGAGTAATTAATCTGCTCTTCAGTTCTCATGTAATATACATAGTGTAATAAACACTTGCAAAAGTATATCTTAATTGAACATCTGATAATTTGAAAAATATTGGTAGTCCTTGCTTTTCTTTGAGCATCTATGTTTCATAAACTACTATTGACTATATGAATCATCTTAGTTTAGGAAGCATTTTTGCTATTGTTAACATGAAAACATACTTTAAATTGAATTCAATAAATTATATCTCAGATTTCTAAGTTTGTTGAAAGAGAATACACAGTATTAAACATCATTGGAGAAGCAGAATAAATAATAAATGTAATTTGCAAATTCAGATTGCATAAATATTTTCAGAGCTCAGCCATAACTCTTGGTTTGTCCAATCACACCCCTAAAGAAAACTTTGTTAGCAACAAGTACCGAAACTGTAGTATATCTGTTGTTACTTTTGTGTCATTTTTCTGTGGCATAATCCAATGGGATTTGGCATAATTCCTTTGCATTATTGTGAGTATCATTAATTATTTTTCTGCCATTTCATTGAGCATTTAGATAGCTGATTTTGCACACTTTGTGTGCTCTGCCTTATCAGTTATTATTGTTGATACCAAAGGGACCATCTTTTTTACAAACCATTTTTATAGAGTACATACTTTTTTAATAATTTATGTTTTTACAGTTTTTGTTGTTAAACATTTTACCAAGAGCTGAGACTTAAGTTATAAGTGAGTTGTAAGTGTAAAAATCAAATTTGATCTTTAGTTATAGTTTTGGGACAGCTGGGTGTCAGGGCTCTGCCTGTATGCACACCAGTACATAGAAATCATTAATTCCTTGGGTTGTCCAGCAACTTTCCAGCCAGTCATATGTGTAAATGAATTAATGGACAGGCTTGAGACAATGGACCAACTTGAAGCCAGGTGACTGACTGATTAACTTCACAATGACATATTTAGCTAATAGTTACAGAAGCCCTCCAGATGGAAACTTTGGACAGTTTGGCAACTCCTGCTGTGTCTAGTTCAATTTATATGCCTAAACATGTTGACTAACATTCTGGGTGGAGTGTCCGAAGGACTCACCTAGGTAACTCCTGCTACAGATATAACTGAGTTATGCCTAGATAAGACACCTGCAATCAGTAAAAACTCTTCCTGCAGAAATGGTTGCATAAGACACTCTTTTGTATGTAGATGTTTAGGAGATGTTTTGTATGCATTTTAGGTGTATCAACAGTGATGAATTATGTATGTGATGGGCTACACTATGCCAAGATCCCAACAAATTAAGTTTTTGTGCTTTTTAACAAATACTCTGAGCATCAGAGTGCAACAGCACAATTAATGAGTCAGTCACATA
>VZTL01059071.1:3398-20413 GCA_013400535.1 Scopus umbretta | reverse complement strand
TTTTTTTTTTTTCCTCCCTTCCTCCCCCATGCATGGTTGATACTGGATCACAGTTACTGTGGCATGAAAACTTGAGAGGCATCGGAAAGGATTGGTGGCATGACCAGACTTCAATGGGTTAGGATACGTGTCACTGGGAGCATAATGCGCTCTCCCCTCGGTTTACCTCTGACTCTTATCTTCTGCATATCCTCTGGCTGCATGTAGAAGACAAGTAAAAACCCAGATATGCACCCATTTCTGCAAAGCTAGCCTGTTGTCTAGAACCGGTAACTCAAAGCAAGCCAATTTTTTTTGCTTATCTTACTGTTGTCTGCTTCACAGTGCAACCTCTTGCTTGTCTGTACCTACTTGTTATCTGCCTATTGGTATTGAGGTTCCTTTAAAGAGTATTTTCACCTGCCCATCTGTCAAAGATTTTCCTTTTTGTCCTTAAATTGATCCTTCTGTATACTTCCATCACTTCACTTTGCAGATGCTTTTCTAGTCTACTGTGTTTAGAAGACTGAGCTCTAGGAGCTTTAAGCTGAAGTATTTAAAACAGTTTGTATACTTTAGGTAGTATGTGGACTTTGCTTGAATTCATCATGAAGAGCTCAAAAATTTATGTGTGCCAGTCTGTCAGTTTGCTCAATCTCTTCCTAAAGATGCATTCAGTATCAAAGAAAAGGAAGATATACATGTGTTAATCGCAACTGTGCCTCAGTTTTGTAAAATTGAAAGAATTATATGATGTTGGACCCTGATCCATTTATTTCTGGCCACTACCAAAGGACTTTACAGTCCAAGGTATTGCAGTGTTGGAAGAGATTCTCCAGTATATTTTCTGTTGCTTACACCACTAACACTTCATCTCCTCTATGCTCTCTGCCTTTGCTTGAGAAACGTAACTTTTTATAGCTCAGTTGGGAAACTGAACGGTAGCAGTATGGAATATCTCATCACTGTTTCTCCAGTGCTTCACCTTGAACTTCGTGCCAGCTCTGGGAGAGCAGTTCAGTTGATGCAACTGAATTTCTCTTATTTTGTCCCAGGGGAAGTGCTGCCTGTTAGCTAGCTGCAGTGAGGTCTCTGCCAACACACATTGAAAGAAAACGTGGTGGAGTTTTGCTGGTTGTTTTTACTCGGCAGTAGCTGTAGTTCTTTGCAATCTGTAGTCATGGATTCTGTGATCCATCTGTGCTTACCTCAGGTTTCAGCTCCAGGCAGAAAGGCAATCATGCCTGTCTCACTCTTGTTCCATTGTGTGTTCTGGACAGGTATTGCTATTTCAGACAAAATTAAGCATGAGGTCACTTGAAAAAGTGGAAATATTGGAGAAACATTCCTATTTTAAAACAGCTCACTAATATACATGGGTTAGTTCACTAATATACATGGGTTTTCTGGACTCCTTGTGTGGCTCTGTCTCAAAGACTGAAAACTCTTCATAGTGACTGTTGAACTGGAAGCTGTTGTGTACTGTGCTACTGCTCTGTGTATTCCAGGTTTGCCCTGCATCCTTTTTCACATTCACTTACGTGTGAATTCATAGCACTCTTTTTAAACAGAACTATCTCTATAGTCTTGAAAAAATAATTTCAGTGAAGTCCAGTTCATAAAATCTCCTTGTAGAGAACAACACATGGACGCCTTTGAAATCCTCTGTTACAATTTTTTAGATGTAAAGAGTAGCTCTTTCTGAAGTATGATAAAGGACATATTTCCCATTATTGCCTTCATGAAAATTAGTAATGTTTGTTATTCTTAGGCACAGGCGATAAGGAATGGTCAGATTTTTGGTAGAGAAAGCTTAGTTCTAAAAGAAACTCCAGTGAGTGGGATGAAATTATTTGAAGTGGAAGCTACAAGATACATTAAAGATCAGCAATTTATTTAACTTGTGTATTCCCTCAATTCACTTAGTGCTCAAAGAACAAATGTTTTAATTTTGTGAAAGGCAAAAGAAAAATGTAGGTTGAAACACTAATTCGAAGCGCCAAGCTTACTTGGTAGAAACTGTTGAGTCGTGACGGTACTGCTATTTATTGGTAGGCTAATTCATAAACTTGGTTTATTGTCTATAACTTAGATTTTGAAGCGTGTACAGCAGCACATGCATCAGCATGTTAACAGTATACTCAGTTGTGTGGGCCATATGAACTACAGGTAATAGTTAATGACTTAGATCAGGAGTTTCTACTGCTTGTCTAGAAAGTTATGTACTAGCACAAGTATTTAACCTGTGAACTATAAAGTGATGCTAAGTGTGTCCTTGTAAGACTGTTGTTGCATTTAGTGAAAAGCAGCTTGCCTGAAGAACTTTATCATCAGTTAATACTATTTCATTGTACTATAGTGCCTTTTCTGAATTAAATTGAACTTCTACAGAAAAACAGATACTGAGTGATTTCATTGCCCTTTCGGTTACAGCTCACCATTATTGTCTAGTATCTGAATCTAATAGTCCTTAAAACAAAAAAAAATCTCAACAGAAATTTGTCCTGAATAGCTTCTGATTAGAGGCTAACTTCCTTGCATATTTTCCCATGTACTTTTTGATCTGTAATCATGGACTTAAACCTCTAAGCCTGAACTATATATTTAGCAAAAAGAAGGGATGAATGAATTTTATTTCTCTTTTTATTTAACCATTTGTTCAGGTTCAGTGTTTAAGAATTCCTTTTTCACATTATTCTTTTCTGATCATAGATGTAACTGTTACTTTCAAACTATTTTCTTCCTACTACTTCAGTTTTACTTCAGGTCTTAGTATATACTTACGCATAAATTTACTAAGGTAAGAGAATGTCTATTTTTCAGTGACCTGACTTTGACCAGTAGATCCACAAACACTAAAATACATCACTCTTTTTTATGCACATAAAGTTTTATTTTTCAGCAATGTTCAAATCAATAGTCTTCCACTAGTCATTAACTTCTTATAGCTCTATCTTTCTTTTGCTTTGAAAACATTCTTTCTACTTATTTGGAAATGTGACTTGCAAGATCACAATTCAGACTTTTTTGTTGTTGCTGGATTAAGTATTTTTTCTATTTCTTATTAAACTGCATCTTTACTCATCTCACTTATCCCAGTACTATAGTCCTTCCTCTTCTGGATCTCTTTCTTTTGCTCTAAATTATCTTTTAATCTTCTAAATGTGTGATTTAAATTTCTTCTGCTTAAAGATACTAGGATTTCTGGTGCTTAACTAGGAAAAAGGAACCTGACATTAAAACTGGGGAATTAGGGATATCTAGATCTCAGAAAGCTGACTGCTTGTTTATAGTTTGAAATGTGGGAGCAAACCTGTGGGTACATCAGAATATTCTCAGATTATTTTGCACTTATCAGTAGTCACACTGAACTCTAAGGGAGCGATAAGTGAACTAAACCATGGAGCTATGTAAAACCAGTTCTTGAGTGTGTAAGTGAGTGTATCTATGTGGGAATTTATGGAAAAACCTTTAAATTGGAAGGACCTTTAGATGGAAAAACGTTTATGAAAAATGAGCCCTGAGAGGCTAAACAGGCTTAATTGTTTGATTTCATCCCTGAGACTAACAAACAAGAAATTCTGAAGCTTTATGAAATTTGAAAACTTAATTTTGCAAACCTGCTGTCCAGTATCTTTTTTTCCACCTTGTGGAATGTCTTGGTAGCAGTCTCTTCATGTATGTAACGAAACCACTGTAATAATAAAATAAAAATCAGATAATACCATGCAGTCTGGTCTCCAGGAATGCCTTGAATTACTGTATTGAGAAGCACCATGCATTGCAAACTGGGACTTGTGATGAGGTTGATGGGACAAACCAGTTTTTTCAGTGTGTTTTGTTGCTTGAATGGCAGGTGGCATGTGTGGTGCATTACTTAAAAACAACTGAAAACCTGTTTTGAGCTTGAATTCTTGACTGGTGTGACTATGTGCTCCAAGGCTGTTGCTTATACACATGGGAGAGAATAATCTGCATTGTATGTTTAAAAAAAGATCATGAAGATGGAATATATCTGTCGTGGCTAGTGGTTGTTCTGTTGCCTACAGCTATAATAGGGTGGGCTTTGAACTTGTCACCTCAGACTAAGCACTTTTCACCCTGGTCAGCATGTTCAGTGAGAAACTTCATAGACAAATGGGTACCTTTCAGATTCCAGTTGCAGTTTTTCTTTTGTACTGTCTTATGTACAACTGACTGTGTTTTATTTTTTAGTTTAACTTTTGGTGTGTCTTTACAGCTATAGAAAAAACTGTATGCAGAAAAAAGCCTGTACTGCCAAATATAAGCTGGGACTTTGATTTTTCTGACTTATATTTCATCAGGGTTTCTGTAACAGCTTCCTTTACTTTTTTTTATTTAAATAGGTTATATGGATCTTTAGATACATTATCTCATGCCTTAACTAAGTGTGTGCATTTGATACATGTTCTCTTGAGCCTTTTCATGGTCACAAAATGTCTCTCTGCTTCATTATACTATATAGTTCATTATACATTATACAAAGTTGGTGGGAGATTGAAGTTATACTGCTGGTTTTGTATTTTAAGTTTTCTGGTTGTCTATGCAGGATAGAGTCCTGACTTACGGATTGATTCACACTACAGAGATTCAAAATCTTTCATAAAATAGGTAATATGGTCTGTTGGGGAAACCAGAAAATGTAATTAGTCCATGGTAAATTTACTGCTGGACCATGTCTCCGCTAATGGTCCAGCATTGCATAGCCTTTCTGGTCTTTAAAATCAGCTTGCTACAGCACTGGGATGCCTGCTCAAAGTGGTTGCGTTGCATTGCTGTAGCACTTGTAATTTAACACAACTTTTTCTTTTTCTTTCTAAAGGCGCCTAAACAGAAATAACCTCCAGTTGCTTTCTGAACTGCTCTTTCTGGGGACACCGAAGTTATACAGGCTGTAAGTAGGCACAACCCAATAACTGTTCTTCTGCAAAATTTGGAATTGGTCTGTTATTCTGTCTTGCATTAGTTTTTTTGTCTTTTGCCTCAAACTAAATGCATCTAGGAACATTGATGTTTTGTTTAAGAAGAGTTCTTTATTTGACGGCTTTGCAAGATTTTTTTTAATCTAGATTAGGTTTAAACTAGGCTAAATCTAGTTGTACGAGACAAAATATTGTTTCATCCATTCCCACTTCTGTAATGAAGTTTTGTGGAAAGAATACTTCGGCTTTCCTCTTCTCCTGTTTGTTTTTTGGTTTCTGTGTTAAATAAAAAAGTGCCTGTGGAGATTCTGACCCAGAGACGCAGCACTACATAAGCACTTGGTTTTGTGATGTTCTGTTTTTGTGGCTGTGCACGCTTGTCCAGACAAAAATCATAGTGCTAGCAAATGGTAGGTCTGTGAAGTCCTTCCTGTGTCCCTCACAAAGAAAACAAAAGTAGTAACTTAAACTCTGAGAGGAAAAAAAACTATGAAATGTTTCACCTTAAATAAAAACTGTATCAAATTGGGTAATGAGTTTTTGTTTTGATTGTATTCTTTAGTTTGATAATGTTTCACTCTTGGCAATATTTTTAAATTAATGTTTTGACCTGTTGGCCCTTTTAAGAATTCACTTATTTCTCTTGCAGTAAAAGTGTGGAATGAAGTTTAGATACAGATTTCTGTATTTATCGACATGCTCAGTTATTGTAACAAAATAAATTTTAAGGTACCTTTAAGTTACAGTGTGTGGTATGGAAGTGATACAACACGAAATGCTTAAGTAGGCTTTGAAAAGGTTGTGCAAATTCAGCCCTGTTTTAATTAGAGACATATTTGGCACATTTCTTTAGACTTCAGGTGAGATTTCTGCTGTTGAAATTGCTAACTTTATTGAGTTTCACCCCTTGTGTGCTTGGGGGGAAAAAAATGGAGGGGAGGTGGAAGAAGGTCAGTTTCCTCTGATTTGTTTCCACTTTAGTATATGGAAATATTCTTGAGAACAAATGGTATAATGAAGCTTTTCCTTCTAGGAGTTGATTGCTGTTTTAATATTGTGAAATAATGGCTCTTTTTTCCTTCTTATAGTAATATGAAATGGTAAACTGAAAATTACTCTATTATTAGGGTAAACATTTAGTTCTGTGTATTTTTGTTTCTTTCCTTTGCTTTGGATGCATGTTTTGTTTCCAGAACTTCCCTGTAGATGTAATGAGTTGTTAAATTACTAGGCCAGAAAGCTCCTGAAGGCTTTTGTTCTGACAAACAAAAATATTTTACTCTGCCATAATATTATAATGTATTCATATGTGGGTTTATATATTTAACAGTTGAGTCTCTTTTATAACTTCCATCAGCCATGATAAAGATAGTACTTCCACCAGGAAGGAAAATGAAAGGGATTTATGATCATTTTATTACTCTACCTATAGTATAATGGTTGTTATCTAAATTCATATAAAATATAAATGAGCTGTAATTTGCAGGCAAAAAATGGATGCACACTTCAGGCAAAACCATACTTGAATATATTTAATTCAGAATTGTATATTTGATAGATGCTAGTCTTAAATCTATAATGTCCTTTGACATAAAGCACACAACTGCTCAGAGCGTATATGGTGGAAAGTAAGAGATCACTGGCTTCACAGTATTAAGTTTCCTCTGCCTAAGGGTTATTGTTGATCAGACCATGAAAGTGAATGTCTGGTTATAATGTATTCATGTTTAAAAGAAAATATGAGCGTTACTGAAAATCTACAGTCACTTAACACTAAACTAGTAATTTAAAAAAACCTGTCAGGCCAACAAAGGGAACGATGCTGGTTAAATGTTCCAGGTCAGTTTTCAGATTATATGTAGCTTGACCACAATGAAGAGTATAAAATGATTTGGTTTTTTGCATGTATCATTGTATATGCTTATAAGTATTTACATCCAAATAAAGATATTTCTAAGGAGAATTAAAGTTCTCTAAACATGATCAGTAAAATGTATAATATGCTTTGGTTTTAGTATTTACTTTTGGCATTTAACAGCTAATCAAACAGTGTGTGTACTGCGAGTTTTCAACATACTATTGAGCTTCTGTGAATAATAATTACCATTTGACCCTTGGCTGTAAATGAGATGCCAGGTGAAGAAGCACATATGCTTGTTGTGTAGCCTAAATGTAATATAAAAGAAAGAGGGTACACTGTATATGAATTATGATTAGACACAGTTGGTTGCCGCCAGCGGCCGGCTATGCTTTCCCTTTGCTGTCTGCTCCAATTTCTCTTTGGACGGGTTGAGAGAGCACTGCGTGTTCAGGTCAAGATGTTTGCCTAGAAATAGTAGTACAGTTGCAGCTGTGTTTGCTGGAGCAGGAGACTAGTTTAAATAGCATTACCATTTATCCAGTCCATTAACAGAACTCTGTAAAATAATACCAACTCTGCATAAACTACAGGACAGTGTAATAAAATTACAAGCACTTGTTGACAGATGGGAAGTGTAAGTAAAGGAAAGCTATAGGTTGAGAATTTAAAAGAGACAGTGCATTATTTTCTGTGTCTAAAGACGCTTGATTTTTAAAGGTAATTAAATGAATTGTTTTTCAGGCTACTTTCTTTCAGATCTAGCAGCGTTCCAAGAAATCTCCTGGAACTAGTTAAAGTGGATAACTTTAGTCAAAGCAGAAACTGATTTTCCCATTAAGAGTTATCTGCAAAGGTGTTTTGACATAAATATTTCAATAGGAAGTAGTTAATGCTAAAAATAGTATGAGTAGTGCTGTAGGCTATATTAATTTTGCCTTGCAAAGTATCTTTCAAAGCAAAATGTACACGAACCTCTGGTTTGATCCAATACTGTTAAAATAAAGGTGCTGTTGCAAATCCCCTGGGGTAATACAAGTCCTTGTTCAGCAAGGATTCCTCCTGCAAGAGGGGGATGTGTTGTTTTCAGTGACCCGTATGCCCACTCACGCTAACTTGTCTAGCACTGGCAAAGGTACCTTAGTACAGAGAACAACTACAGCCTAGTGAGTGCTTATCTGAGCCAAATAGATTTTGACTGCTTACTTTGGCTGGTTAGATCACAGTTCATTGATTGCCGTTTGCTGCAGGATACCAACTGCTGGACCCAAAGCTGTTTGAAAATTCAGTTTTAAGATACCTTTATTAATCAGTGGCAAGTAAAGGTTGTTGAATTCTGTGCACGAAGCTTGTCCCTTTTGATTTACACTTCTTGTGCTTGGAATGAGGTTAAGCTTCCTTACTGACCAATATTTGCTGTGTAAGTTAGGCAATATTGGCTTTGAAAATACAACCTTTCTAGTGCATGTGGTCCGATATTAGATATGTTTTCCTTCTAATATATGTACTTGAGAAGATACACATTGTGAATGTTTCCCCTTTAAAGGGGAGAAAAAAAAATCTCGATATAGTCTGATTAATACACAATTTTGAGATGTCTTTTAGTCACTTCAAAAAAAAAACTCCAAAGAGCTAATAACTAAAGGAAAAAANACTCCAAAGAGCTAATAACTAAAGGAAAAAATACTAAACATAAAAAAAAAAAAACCCAAACAAAAAAAAAACACACACACAAAACCAGCACCCAACCAAAACCCTTAAAAAAAAAAAATCTTTGGCCAGAACAGCAGCAGCAACAACAACAAAACACACTGCATGGGGGGCCCTTGCAAAAATTCCTCCTGAATTAATTTCTGCCAGCTATGATTAAAGTGTGTGGTACTAGATGTGTCAGACACCATAGTTCTCTGCTTCATTTTACTCTTGGCCTCTTTGGCCCCTGCCACAATAAATCCCACAATGGTTGGGCAGGAATTGCAGGTTACAGTTGCCAGGGTTACCGTTGTCCAGTCGGACCGACATCATTACTCATCCAGCCCGCTGCCCCGAGCGCTGCTGCCCGCTCCCGGCGTGGGGAAGGCTGCGGGCGGCTGATGCAAAGAGGAGGAAAGTTCTTCAAGCAGCTCTCGGGTCTGGCTCGGGTCGAGCTGCTGCAGGAGAGCCTGAGATTTGCGTCATTTCCGCTTATACCCTTTCTCTGGGTCGTGTTTTTACCTTGGCCAAGAGGAGAAAAAAAAAAAAAAAAATCATCAAAATGGGGAAAAAAAAGCAGAAAGAAAAAAAGATGGTGTATATAAGACGCTGAAACAACAGCTTTAAAATATCTTTTAAATGCTGGTCTCCTTATTGTTAAGGTAGCTGCATTTGAGGCTTCATTTATGGTTTTGTCATATCCCTTTTAACAGGAATCATGGCAAGTGAGACTATAGGCATGATTTTGTAGAAAAGATATTTATCTTCAGTCTGAATCTGTTTTAACAACTCTAGAGAAGTCGCTCATTAGAAAAATGCTCATTATCCCAAAGCCTCTGAAACCT
This sequence comes from Scopus umbretta, assembly GCA_013400535.1. Lineage (NCBI taxonomy): Eukaryota > Metazoa > Chordata > Aves > Pelecaniformes > Scopidae > Scopus > Scopus umbretta. The sequence goes on along the minus strand of VZTL01059071.1, from coordinate 11,096 downwards.
TACTCCAACTGCAAACAGGTGGCTGTGGATGTTAAAAATCCAGTGAGGAGCAAGAATGAGTTTCCCCTTTTCAAAAGGCAATATGAGTGAACCTCTCTCCTTTTGCAAGTAGACCTGCTGTTGGATAAGAGTAATGGGTAGGTTTCCACTGTTGTACGCACTGCAGTAACATTACACTGTGCTCCACCTTGTTGCAGGAGTGTAATGGATGTGCAGCAATTAAAGATTTATTGGAACACGAATTGTGAAGCCGCCTTGTTGCTAGATCCTTCCTGAGAAAAGTGTGTTGCTTTTTAGTCATTCGTTTTAGTTTTTATGACTTGTTATGCATTCTAGCAGCCTGCATACAAGGAAACTTGTTACTTTTTTTCTGCAGGATAGATTTGAGTTTTACTCTTTTAGAGGTAAATAGAAACAAGTAAGTCTCCTGCACATTGTATCCATCCTGCCAGTGTTAATGACTTCTTGTGTTTCTCTACCACAGTGGTTTAGTTCAAATACAGTGTTTAAACTGTTTTATCTAAACAACTAATATGCTCATGAACAGAAAAGAACATGCTAATTCTACTACTAGCTAGCTTATGATTACCAGCATTATTTTATTAGCATCAGTTTTGAACAGTGACTGTAGTTCTCAGAAAATAAGTATCTTTCAAAATTATTATTATTATTAACAAAGAGCTACTGCATATAGTGTATATATATGAGTATACAGTTTTGGCTTTGTGGTATTGTAAGTAACTAAAAAGAGATCCCTAATTTAATGCACAAGAGTAATTACTAGTCTTTCTTGCAGTGTGGAAGCACCATTATCATAGCTTTGCTATGTCAGTGCATTGTTACTAATGCAAGGCTTTATTGCTATGGTCTAGGATGTTTTTGGAATGAATTTGATCCTGTATGATGCAAGTCCACTGTCAGTTCTGTGAATTTTGTTTTTGCTATAATTACAATCCATAGATAAAGATAGGACTGTCTAAAAATGGGTATTAAAAATGTTTGTTTGACGTTCATTACCTGTAAGAAGAAACTAAAGTAACTAAAACCATGTTGCCTCTGCGCTAGGTTTGTAATACCTCGTCTCTGGCATTCATTTCTTGTACAGAAGATTTAGGAGATAAACTTTTGTAAGACATTAGAAAGACTGATTGTTGTTTCTCTGTCACCTGCTCATTTTTTAATCTAGAGAGAAAAGTGAGTTAGGAAGTTGAATACTTCATGCAACGTGGCTGGAGTGCGTACCTTTTCTCTTGTTCCACCATCGCTTGCTTCTACCTTCAGTTCTCATTCACTGCTATGACGTTACAAAACTGAAAACTCAAGTTGTCCATTACAATATAGTGAGTGAAACAAAAATACCACTGCAGTTTTGCTTCAGACTAATTATGTCAGGTTAGAGATGGAAAGATGATTTTTCAGAGATTTTGCAAGTGCTGCAAATAATTGTACAACTCATCAAACGACTTGTTTTTTTGAAACAGAAACAAGAATTCTATATATGCATTTGGTGTACAACTTGCAGTAGTTACATCCTAGCAACAGCAAACATTCAGCCTTAGATTTAGCTGAGTGAAATTAGTAGTGGAACCAGAATGAACTTTTGAAATGTAGTCAGGAAAAAAAAAAAGTAAAATGTATTATCACTGTGTGCAATTATGGGACCAGACTTCACTACATTACTCTTCCTGCCCTTTGTTTTAGAATCTCTTAATCTGTATGCTTTTCCTGAGCTATACTTTCTTTTGTATTTTCACAGCACCTGCCATGATGCTGTACAGGAAAAAAATTGTGTACCAAACACACAGAAGTCAGATGAAATGTTGTTACTAAAAGTAATAGTATGCGACTTTTAAAATTGGAATCAAACTTTTTTCTTGTGAAATGGTTCTCAAGATGGATGTTTATATTTTTAATTTTGAGGTAACTGGGAGGTGTTTTTAAATTGCAGTTAAATTTGCCTTTATTTCTTTAATTATAAAAACATAATTTCATGTATTTTTTTTTACAAGCAATATTTCCTTTGCTATGAGATAAACTGGCAAACTGGATGGACTTCTGGCGCTGTAAGCTAGTTCTGCTACTGGGCAGATCACTAAATCTTTACGTAATCTGCATTACCAAGTGATATAGTTGACTAATTTCAGCGAAAGGCATCTGTAGGGATACTTATAACTATTGATTTTTCATTAGAACAAACACTCCAAAATTATTTATAGTTGCTTTTAATCTTAATTTGAAAAGTGTTAAACCACCAATCAAACAAAAATACGGCTTAAGGCAGTTCTTGTAGACCAACATAAATATCTGTGCGATTCAAATTCTTTTATGCTGTTAGGTGTTGATATTTAAATGTCTCGTGCGAAAACATGAATCATATTAACAATTACTTAACTTACTCAAGCCATAGCACTTGTAAAATAATGTGGTAGTACTCAGAGTAACTGAGAGATCTACGTTAGCTATTATGGTTTTGTTACCTTGACCTGTTTGGCCCCAAGCATAAATAATTATCCTCTGTATTTTTGTTGACATGATAGTGGTCAAAGCAGAGAACTGAGATACTTTCATTTTCTTATTAAAAAGCAATTAACTGGTTTTAGGTCACCTGTAACCACACTCATGTCCAGTCTGAGTCAGTCCCTGTGGATTGTTCCTGGAGGGTTAACCTTGAAAGCTTTGGATATTGTGATACAGGAAATGTTTTAGGCAGGAGTTAAATAGGAAACTGAATCGCAGTGAAGGAAGTAATGAAAAGTAAAAAGGCATGTCGGAGGAAATGGCATTATTATGTGGTGCAGAAATACGGTGTGAAATGTTACAAAGAAGACATCTGTAAGTCTCGTCTTCCACTGAGTGGACATTTAAGTGCAGCCGTGTCATCTTGATTAAAGAAAGAATAGAAAAGAGGAATACATCAGGCCAAGGGAAAATGTGAAAGTATAGAGGCTTGTCCCTATGATGGTAGGTTTCTTCTGCAAGTGGAAGATTAAAGCCTAAAGTAACTGAATAGCTGAGAAGAGTCTAAAGAAAGGTTGATTGCTTCCCCTCCAACAGTTCCAATTGATTGAAAAAAGCCTAATTTAAAGTTCTGTTTGTTCTGTGTCTTAAACCATCAGAATTTTCTTTTAGAACTGGGGGAATGCTCTGGAAAAGAAAGAATCCAAGGATAAAAAGTCATTGCAGGCCAACAATTGTTCCTAATCCTCACAAAATGCTGGAGAAATTAAATTTATTCTTTATTGCTCAAAGTGTTACCTAGGTCACTGGGCGATGGGAAAATTGAACTGGAAGTCGAGTAGGCACAATCTTTGTTTTGTGTCTAGATGCTTAACCTTAGACACGACAAGGCATCTTGGTGTGTTGTGGGAACTTGGTTCAGAGTATTAACACCAGGACGTTTATTACCCTGGATTTATAATAGGCTATGCTGTCAGTAGATGAAAATGTTGTGTTTACATTTCAGTGTTAAATGATCATTTAATTAACACCTAAGGAAAAAAAAACCTTGTGAAATTCTTAGCAGCTTTTATTGTTGGTTTCCTTGGAGGTTTTAATATCCAAGTTACGCTGCAGTTGCTTCTATAAGTACAGCTAGAAAAGACATTTATGAATGTAGTCAAGAAGGACAGACAGTTTAACCCCTGTTGACCCTTCATCCTGAATGTTGATTTATACAGCGTTTTAAATGCATTGGATTTTAAAGCTTCTCTAAAGTTACATACACAGCATTCAAACAACACATGCATTTTTCCTTTTAAAAATATCCCCAAAGTGTACATTCTTATGAAGATCATATTTTTTCCTAGAAAACTGCTAATATACGTAGAATGTTTTTTTTACTATTGTAAAATACTTAAGATTGCTGTTCTGCCAGATTTGTCTGTATGTTCTTGATAAGAGTATACAAGCTTTTATAAGAAAAAAAGGTTTGAAACAGACAACATATCATGCACTGGCTGTAGTAGTCACTGTCTGAATTCTTCAAAAGGAGTTGGAAATTGGCAAGGGAAACAACATTACTACAAAAATGCATATCCACTTTAGCCAGCACAGATCTACTTTCATATGTTCCATTTTATCAAAGAAAGTTAAGGCTATCTAAAGGCTTTAATTTGCTCTTGGTCCTTAATAATGCTTTTTGTTGTAATGTTGATCTACAAATGCTTTTTGCAATAATGTTGCCCTACAAAGCATGTTTGAATAGTTTTTTGCATCCTAGAGCTAAAGCCAGATGAAATGCTCTTTGTTAAAGAGCAGCTGCTCTTCAACTGATGTGTTTTTATAAACATGCTGTAGTAAAAACTGAAATTACAGCTAGGTTTAGAGATGGTTGGGTGGTTTTTGGTGTGTGGTTTTTTGTTTTTTTTTTTTGAGGTGTATTTTTAATAAGTCTCTGCTTAGGGAATAAATCTCCTAATTTAAAGCATGTTAATAGATGAATAATAAAAAACTCAGCATATCTTAACTTGATTATTGGTGACCCACGAATTTTTTGGTAGACTTTTTGTTTTTACTGATGATCATATCCTTTACACATGTCAATAACTGAGCTGGAAAACTTAGGAATCTGCTGATACAGTAAATGTTCTTTTCTCCACACAAATGACATAAACCATCCAACACTTGATGAAATATTACAGCTGCAGTGTAAGTTCTATCTGCCAGTGGGATCTCAATGTTTTTCAAACTTCTCTGAATTATTCAATTTATTAAGTTGAAATTTAATATTCAGATAGAAACTTCAGAGGTACTTGTATTTGCTTTTGTCTGAAATATTTGACCATTTGCAGTTAAAGCAGTATGTATCACCATTTGAGTACATTTTCATGTCTTTAATTGAAAAGAATTTTTGTGATATCTATTTCTTGAATTGACATGTCAGATGGAGTGCTTAGGATATGCTTAGGATTGATAAGAGAGGCTTACCCTGTGCCAAGCTTAGATTACTCTCTTCGCTCCACAGTCCTGGTAGAGGTTTTAGGTTTGCCGAACTGGTGAGCGGTTAAGGTGAGTAGCGCCTGCAGGAAGACAGGCTAAACTTTCCACATGCAGACCGACAGACTTCTGCTGAAACTACGCTGAGCTGTGTGGGACTGGGTCCTGGTGGGCAGGTCGCATCGGATAACTCAGTACTAATTAAAGGGACTCTCATTACGGTAAGGAAAAGTGCCAATGTACAAAGTGCTGTATTTGGTCTCAAGGGAGAGCTGAAGCAAGGGCTGCAGCGATGAACAGCCCAGACTGTTGTCCTGATCCTTGTAGCTGTTGTAAGGATACCAGAGCTGGGGCTGGTGGTTTTATTTGGGAAAGGCTGCTTGTGAATGCTGAGCGGAGTTTATTCTCTCCCAGACACTTGAGGGGCCTGCTCTGCTAATGGCTGTTCAGACCCACCTCGTGGGGAATAAAGCTGGACTTGCTCAACTCTTTTCATCTTTACAGCCAGCCCAGGTGCAGGCCCTCCCTGGCTCAAGAGTGTTTAAAGGACCATGCTCTGAAGGCTTCTTTCCATGGCCCTTAATCTTTAGGAGGAAGAAAAAAGGGGCTGAACTGGGGGGGCTAAATCTTTTGGTTAAGTACTCCTTGAGGATTTGCAGGGTAATACGTACAAGAGACAAAATCTTGCCTCATTCTTTTCATTTCCCCTCCTGTCCAGACAGTTCAATGACATTTTTATTTTTACTGTGAATGTGTAATCCATACAGTTGTAAGGAAGGGCTGCTGGTACTTTATAAGGTAGCATGTATGAGGAGAGGTTTGATGGCGGCTGTTCAGTGATTTTAGTACTTCAATATAGGGGAGATAGGAGAAACATCAACTCTTTTTTCCCCTTCTGTGGATTTTTGTGGGAGTGGTGGATATCTGGAAGGCATTTAAATAGTTGATTGACCTCGAAATGGAAAAGGTTGTCTGTCAAGTTTGATAAGGCCCACAGGGAAGGGTTGCAAAGATAGGATAACAGCTAATGTAACGAAGGTGTATTTGTAGTAGCTGCTTCTCAGAGTATAAAGATATGAAAGGCTAAATGGAGAGAAAAGAGTGTGAATATGTGTCTTAAAGTGGGAGGAAAAAAATCTGAAAAGCTTAGGAGAACTAAAGCAAGTTATTTACATGAACTAAAAAAATGACACACTCAAATGCATATGTATGTTGCAGGAAAGCAGTGATCCTTTCTGAGATTGGAAAAATTTCCTGTCCGATCCTTACTACTTAGACATTAGTGTTAAATCTAATCCATAATGAGTTGGTTCTGTCATATTCTGTTTCTTTTATGAAAGGTGCATTCCTTGTAAAAGACATGAGTCTGACTTACCTCGATTTAGTCATGTGTCTGTAAATTCAATAGAGCAAATACTTCTGTGTAACTCTCCTGTGCTATAATTTGTTATAGCAATGGTACTCCCCTCATCATTTATGCCCCTGCAACACAGGGACAGAATACAAGTACCACTCAAAAAAATAACTTTTTTTAGGTGAGAGTGATTTTTAAAAATGAAAAACCAGAACTCTTATGAAGTGCCAAGCCTACCAAATCTATGTAGGAGTGCTTTGCTGCTTGATCTCCAGCACAGTGTTGTGACCGGAACAAGTGTTTATGTCAGAGGTGCAGAAGCCAAACTCCTCATGTGACACTGTGCAGAGGTGGTGTCTCACAGCTAAATTTTAGTTTTGTCTTTAGGCTTGGTGGATGTCAAATTTAAATTTCATCTAGAAAAAAAGAATTATAATCACAGTGTTGCTCTTTCTTTGACTCACCAATGAGGGTAGCCAGACACGTTCAGATTTGAGGGTCTAAATGCCAAAGTCAGTCATCTTTACTGTTCTGTCTGGTAAAAGTGGCTTTATCTGTACAAAAGAGGATGATCTTTCACCATGTTATAAGACTTCCTCTGCTGGGAAATAACAGAAAATTGTACAACTGTTTTGGGATCTACAGTAGAGATTGCTGTTAGTTAAACTTGTTCAGCTAGGGTGCCTTATTAAGATGAAAGAATTTTACAACATGCAGTGTACTGTCACCTTTACTTTGAAATCTTGCATTTAAAATCAGGTTCAAATCTGCTGGGGTATGGCCCATTGTGCCACATACTGTTGAAGTTTTAGATAAGGCACTGGGGTGAAGTATTTACTGTTTGGTCTGTTGTTTTGTAGCGTGTTGATTACTGATCAAAATTGTGCAAACAGCAGACCAGTAAATTTTGTTAAAGGAAATAATATTAAGTGATTTAAATAATAAAGTATGCCAGAATTGTTTGTCCTGTGGATATGGACTGGAGAATGTGGGAAATGCAAAATACATACAGCAAAATCAAGGTTGTGAGCACTGGGGAGAAAACTATTGTAAGAGACTTAATGATAACTTAATGATAGCTGTAAATGTACAGCACAGCATGGAACAAGAAGATCATGCAATTTTGTGCATATGTATCAAAGACACTACAGGAAATGGAAGAGACAATACTTTTAGCTATGCTATGTAGTTTTGCAAAACCAATGGCAAGGTGGGTTGCTTTTCTAGCTAATATTGTGAGATGTTCACTTCAAATGCTTTTTTCCATTTTGTTGTGACATTAAAAATATTACGCTAGGGTTTTGGCTAAACTGAGTTTCTGTCTGTTCTTGTAATCAGGTTGCAAAACCTATCGTGTTTGTTTTTTTTTTTTTTTTTCCCCCCCGCATAATAAAAAAAAAATAAATTGG
>VZTL01059069.1:0-10027 GCA_013400535.1 Scopus umbretta | reverse complement strand
TTTTTTTTTTTTTTTGACATGGAGAACCTTAAATTAGCTTATGCATCTCCCAGGTCTTTGCCTTTAACAGTACTGGCTTTTTGGGTCATTACTGGTGCTTGGCTATTCCAACATGAAGAACGATGCTCTTTAAATGCATAGCACTCTCAACTTTTTCACTTACTGGTTGTGTCCAGGAAATACTTTCTTCTAGATGCAAATTTAAGGCCAGAAAAATCTTGTCAGCTCAGGCCTCAGTGTCAGAGTCCAATACTTGCTGGCCAGGTTTATTTAGATATTCCACACATGGAGGATGTAATATTTAATAGCAAATTTACTTATTTGAAGACAGTTGATGTTACATGGGATTTCTGATTTAACAGCGATGCAAAATATACTGAAAACACAACACAGTCCAAGCACAATACTAATGTGATTCCCATTACTGGTCTCTATAAAATGCTCACTGTCACAATGCTGGGCATCCCCAGTTGCCATGAAGGAATACGTGGGTTGAAGCCAGCTCAAGCCCATTCCTCTCTTCAAAAGTCTTTTCCCAGCTGTCTAGTTTTTATACTCTGTGCTGGGCTGAGCTATATATTCACTCCCACCATGCTGGTCTGCTAACTCAGGAAGACATCCACACTCTTTAAATGAACTTGGGGAGCTTGAGCCCCTCAGCTGTTGACAACTGTTTGTCTAAACAAAAGCCCACCCTCCAGTCCTGTTTTGTGTTGAGATAAAGTCAGCTTCTTTGAAACAGTTGTGATCAGTCACACCCTGCATTATTCCCTGAGCTTCACAGGCACATTGTCCTTGCCCATCTCCTCTGAGCCTTCTTTCATTTTAGGGGTTTATTCGTCAGTCACACTCAGTAAGATGGTTTAAAAGCATTTTTCTATTATTGTTTCAGTTGCTAAAGGTGATGAAATTCAGCAATACCAGAAAACTTCTTTGCTCCAGGTGCAATTCAGTGTGCCAGGAGGAAGCAATTCAGCAGGCCAAGTGGGCTTTGCCATCTGCCTGACCCACCTTACATAACTACCACTGTAAAGAGGACTGATTCTGATTAAACAGGCCTATCTCTATGGTGTGTAGGGCTAATTCTGTGCCCTTGTCAAAGAGCCAGTGCAATGCCCCTAGGTTGCTTAGCCTCTACAACACGTAAAAGATCTTGGGCAGAGCTTCTGACAAAATTTTCACATTCCCCAAGTCCTGGGGAAGTTGCTCTTCATGCAGTCTTCAAACAAGTTGACACAAGAGTAGCCTGCTGGGGTTGGCTCAGTTTATCTGCAGTGAGCCCAAAAAGACAGAAGCCAATATTCCACCCTATAGCTGGAATCAGCAGCTTATCTGATTAACTATTTACAGTGCAGCTGGTATGCTTAAAGAAGCTGGTTGTCGTCCATTTCTTTAGAGGAAGGCATGTTCATTTGAGCATTGCAAGGCTGCAGTTTACCCTTAGTGCAAGCCTGTTATGAAGTAACTACACTCTTACTATTTAGAAAAAACTTAAGTGACCATTTAGGGTTTTTATCGCATTTTTAGCTAAAGATGATGCTATCATTCCACAGCATAGTGTGATGATTTTTGTTTGCTAGTCAAAGGTATTTTAAATCTTTAAAATATCTGAAACATGGATAAAACTCTCAGGACACATCTGTAAGTTCAAAAAGCCATACTGAAATCAAACTAGTAATAAATGCTCCTTGACTGATATCTCAGATGCCAAACTGTATTCTGGAAGCATTTTTTATAACCAAATTCTAAGCTCTGAAATGGGGGTTTATAACGGAAACAATTACAAAAGCAAGGCCAAATCCCTGCATCTGGATTCAATGGGAGCACTGTAAGGCTTGGATGTTCTACATGTAAGTCTGTACAAATAAACGTTGAAAACCTCAGTATTGTAGATACAATAATGTAAAAGACTATGGAGGTACACAGTTTTTTTCTTTAGGAAAATAAGGAAGAGGTAGTAATAAGCAAGAAATGCTTTTAAATATATCTAGCTTTTATGTAGAAAAAAAAAATCTATCTGTTACTTTTCAAAATATTTTTTCTAAATACAGTGATGCAATACTTTAAACTCAACTCTATATCCATACTGATAGATTTAACCCCACTCCTAAATCCATATTTAGGCCTTGAGGTGTCTTTTGAGGTATATTGTAGCAGAAAGCCTGGACTTCTGCTAAGTCTGCTTAGTAGAGCTGCCACATATTTTGTATGCTTACCTCATGCAAGCAGGAAGACAAATCAAATGTGGGGACTTTCCTAGAAGGACCCCTAGGTTGTATACTGCATGGGATCTGTAGGCTGCTTGAACTCAGACTGCTCTTATGACAACAGCATCTTACAACTAAAGATGTGGATAAGTGGAGTCAGGTAGTAAAGTGGCCACTCACTTTGCTCTTTGTCCCATACTCATAGAAATAATTTGCTTGTCGTCTGGTAGTACCAAATATATGCTTGTGATGTGTGCTACAAAAATACACAAATCGCACGTCGTATAGACACTCTGATTTCTAATATTCTGGTCCACTGGATTTTATTCAGCAGTTCATTTCATGCAGATTTATCTAATGCTCCACTCTTACAAACACCTTAAAACTGAATAAGATACAGCAAAACATAATCTAAATCTTCACTTACCTGCCCTGACCTGCTGAGCATTAGGAAAACATCTTTTCTCTTTGTTCACATTGTGTTATGCTATTTACACAGCTCCCATACAAAACAATTACAATTGTTCATTTAAAGAATGAACTATATGTAAGTCAAAAAATCTGTTAATTGCTAAAATCCTCTAACCTCTAAGATTAAACATTGGGTTTGCTGCCCTCATCTCAGTTTATATAGAGGGCATTAAGACATTTGTGGCCTATAGGAATCTTCCATTCCATAGGAATCCTGATAGAGCGGAACACATATCTGAGAGAGTCAGCTCTCCAGGGTTTGTGCTCGCTAAAGTGTCATTAATTACCTGGCACCAACTATTCAAAGCCTATTTCAGTATGGCTTCTCTTAGTGCTGTAATAAATACATTCAGTGACAATGCTGTTGGGCATGCATTTCAGGATTTCTCATTTGCCTTTAGGTACGTAAAATCCAATAACTCTGAAGTGTTTGTCTGTTAGCCTTCTAACACAGAAATATATGTGTGAGAATACCAAAAGGAGTAGGAGAGGCACTTGTTTCAATCAAGGGAGTGTTTGCGAAAGAAGGGTTGGATAAAAATTGGGAGCTGGGAAACAAATTCTAACTTAATATGCTGGAATACTTGTTCAGTGAAAGTAAGAGGGGAAAGACCTCCGATTAGTTTTGCAAAGGACCTTATTAAGTTTCTAAAAAAGGTTGTACATCAGGATAGCCTCTGTTAACAGGAGTCTAAGTTCATTTGCCTAAGAGCCATATGTGCTTGCTAGCGAGGTAACAAGAAGTGACTGCAGACTGCGATGTGTTTCAAGCATACATCGGAAAGGGTGTTGGCAAGACTTGGACCTTAAAGGGAAGCCTGCTGCTAAGAGCTGAGTATTTGGGTCTAGGTTTCATCAGCAGAAGGAATTTGCACAGCTGAGCAGCGGCTTGGCAGCAGACTTACAAGGATAGAATTTGTTCTTCAGTTTGAAATGTTGGTCTTCAGTATGAAATGAACAACAGTGGCTGAGGTTAAAACAGAGGAAGTGGAGGAATATTTCATAATTTGCAATGACAAATAATACAATGCTAACCACAGTCACCCCAGTAAAGTGAAGGAGATTCACGTGGAGAATGTTTACTGCACACTGCTACAGATCCTTCTTGCATTCTTTTTTTTTTTTTTTTTTTAATAACTTAATAAACTTGAATTCTCAGCTAAGGAAGGAAAACTAATGAAGTAAAGTTCTCATCACCTCTTTTATTTCAACTTTTATTTTGGAAAGACAGAAATATTTTTCTTTCCTTGGTTAATTCTTTAACTCACAACATAAAGAAGAAAATGTGGCTCTGTTACGCTTCATTTCATAGATGTGGAAGTAGCATAGAAAATGCCCGACAACAGTTTCCATGTCATTACTCCCAGTTTATTAACAGTCTGATAGAAGTATCCTATGCAGCTGAAAGAAAAACTTCCTCTTCACACCACTTCACTGGGAAAATAGAAACAGAATGAGAAGAAAAAAGAGATAAAGGCATACAGTCAGAGGAAACTAAACCTACTTCTTCTAGTGGTATCCCTCATTACAGATTGCAGCAGATTCCTTCACTCATCCCTCCCATCACAGTACATCTTTAAATACCTTCACTTGTTAGTACTTTCAGGTGCCATATCATTTACTGCCCTTTTGCTTTGTCATTTAGACCACAAAGGCAAAGCAGCACTGTATCTCTCAAGGTCACAAGAGGAATGAACTCGCCCCCCAGGTTTTCATCCGGATCACCCCTCAGATAAGCCGGGTAGAAACGGGCTGCACAGGTTCGGGGAGAGCCAAAAAGCTCTGCGTAGCTGCAGCAGCGTAGATAACACTTGTCTGTCCTGTGCTCAAATGTCTCCGGATACAAGTCAGCCTGGAGGTCTGTGATGGGCAGAAGTGTTAGCGTAGCACTGTGCTCAGGCAAACAAACTCTGCGGAAAGGCGGACGTGGGATCAAGCTAACACAGCTACACAATCCCCGTCTGGAGCTGGCCTGTGTCCACAGCCAGTGGGCTCCAGCCACCCACCAGACATAACCAAAGGCACTGGAAGCAAGGAAAGTCGTGTGACATCTTTGTTTGCACTAGCACACGAAATGGTTCTGTTTTGCCCATGTCAGTTGAGGGCCCGCCAAGGCTGTGGCGAACCTGTGATACGATCTATTACTAATTCCCTGCTTACCCTTGTTGCCTGGGTTTTCTGCATACCTCGGTGAGTCTTGGCCTATCATTGCTTTCCCTCCCACACTGCTGACCCTCATTTTTTTTTCATTTCATGTTAATCAGCATTTACTCTAATTAGTTTGTGATCTAACTTGTCAGGCTCTACAGTACAAACATGTGAAATGTCAAAAGCAAATAGAGGGAACACTGACACTGGCACTAAAGTTTGCATGGTCTCCCAATACAAATACCCAGCACCTGAAGACAAGCAGAGAACAAGTCATGACAGAGCACAGGTGTTATTTCTGTAAGTTAACAGTTTGTTCTTCTGCATCATAAAATTGAATGCAGTCCATCAGCTTTTCTAGAATGCCTCATTTTTCTGCTGGAAGTTAAACAAGGTCCTAATTCATCCGCAGAAATTTATTCCTGATTCTCTGCCAAGTGGTAACAGAAAGAGTTAATTTATTACCAGCTCCAACAGAAGGCATGAAAAAAACACTGCTTTTTCACATGTGTACCACTCACTGGATTTCAGTCTTCTGGGCTCCATCCTTCTGCTTTTTAGGAGGCAGCTGGAAAAGTCAACCTGTCCGTGAGGTACATTCATCAGTGGAACTGTGATGGTTTATTCCCCTCTTCGTTGACCCACAGCATATAAAAGAATTCAGCTTCAGCTTCAGCAAGCCTGTCCTGTTTAATAAACAGAAGCTCAGTGCTTTCCCTCCTACCTCCATGAATCTGCTTGGCAAGGGAAGCCAAGAGAGAAGCCCAGCTCATCACTGGGAGAAGGACAGCACGAGACGGAGCTAGCAGGGGAGGAGGGAAGGCTGAAACTTTAACACCACATGCTGCTATTCTTTCAGCAAGGACCATGGGATAGAGCAGTACACTTTGGTATGTCAGGGAGCAGAAGCTTGGGCAAGAAGAGTAGCTAAGCGATGGAAAAACAACCCCAAACAGGAAGGCCTAAAGGCAAGGTGGAGATAAGTTGGCTGAAGGAGGGTACAGAGAAGAGCACTTGCTGAGGGCAGTGATATACCGGCACTGCAGCTGCAAGGAGAGAGCAGAAACAATCCTCTCCTGGGAGGTTCAGAGAATAAAGCTCAGTCAGTGAATGATGGGGTCAGCAGGGGAAGGAGACACAAACCTTCCTACGCAAGCATAACCACACGGATGTACAGACACCATCTCCCTCCTTTGACACTCTCACCCACATCTTTTAAATAGTATAAATCAGTAATGATGGGGGCTGTCAGGAACCAGTGGCATTTAGCTTTCAACTCAAGCAAAAAGCCTTGAAAATTCCCTTGATTATTTTTTTTTTTGGCTGTACTGATCTATACCAGTCTAGAAGAGAACAAACCTTCCTTACAATTGCTTATTATCTGCAGTCCTAATTTACTATGGTGTTCAGATTTCAGACTATGAAAGCCTACTGATTTTTATTCATTTACAGTTATTAAGTTCGTGTGCTCCCATTTCTATACCAGTTGTGGGCTTTTAATATTACACTACCTTGCAAAACACAATAGTTGACTGATAGGATTTGAAAGACTATGACTTAAGTAAATGTCCAATATACTGAAAATTAGGTTATATTGAAATCTGTAAAATCTGAATAATACCGCATNAGTTGCCGATTGGGGTTAAACCACAACACCCTACTTATCTTCAGCTATTACATATGTAGTTAGTGACTTTATTGAAATGTTAATTCAGAATTCCTTTTTTTAACAGAGAAATTATTCTTCAAAATGCCCAGAACCTCAACTTGCTCCACTCTCACTCCAGATGTTCAGACCTGACGTCTGCAGGCCACCATTGTATATATGCACTTCCTACAAACTACTATTGCATAGCTTGCTAAGCTTTATCTCAGTCCTTGATTTGGGGTCCTTGATCCAAACTGTCAAAAATACATAGGCAAGAGAACTTAGGCAAGAGAACGGGTTCCTAGAAAACCCAAAGCTGCACTCCTGAGGGAGCAGCAGTGCTACAACAGGTTGCCAACATCCTACTTTGACGTTAGCTCTTACCGAGAGAAGGTAACTTCTAAGGCTGTAAACAATACTGATGCAAGTTTCCCTCAAACACTGCTGATCTGGACAAAATCAAGGCATTGCACTGTTAGTGAAGGACAGTGACAATAAGAAAGACAGCACTCTCTAACAGTGTCCTTTCTCAAACTGTCATCCTTGATTTCCCCTTCACTGCCTGCCAGTCTTGTCCAAAAGCATGTCCTTAGTTGCTGCCATCACCGTCTTACAATACACAGGTTCTTGTTCATGTCAATCGCCTTTTACCTTCAGGGTATCTGTCAGAAATGGCTGTATCGGAAACGCACCTGGTGCTCCCTACAGTACCCTGGTACTTCTACTTTGCTTCCCTTCTTCTTTTGAGGCATTTTCCTACCACGCTGTGTAAGCAGCACGTACCACAGCTGCAATGGCACGTATCAGTGACATGGGTGATTATCTTCGCCTTTTATTTGCTCTGCCTGTCCCTATCCACTGCGTAAAAACTTTAACCAGCATAACTAGAGATTATAAAGAGGTTTTATAAACATTTACTGCAACAGCTACCAGACAACCTAGCATCACTTGACTGACATCAGAGAAATTATACTGATGTGCAACAGCTGTCAATCTAGATACCAGTAAATGTCTCTTGTTTAAATATACCTGGAACCTCAAATTACAAAAAATACTGTGACCACAGTGCTGCCCAGGCCTATATAGCATCTACAGGTTCCCTATCATGGACAAGCTTTTACTGCTAACTCTCTAATTGTATCTGCTACAGATCAATTAAAAAAAAATCCTGTCCTTAATACTATTCATTCCCATAATTTTCTAACTGGTTACAAATGGTTTCCATAAAAAAATTGTAAAACTGGTCAATAAGGTCAACTTGTGTAATAGAACTGGATATGCTTTGTTGTCAAAGTACTGTGGGCTTAGCTTGTGAACTGTTGATGTATTTGCTGTTAATACACAGTTGATCCACTGATATGGGTTGGTTTTGACATCTGCTTGTCTGAAAAATTATTTACATTTAAGATAGTGAACATCATGTTCGTGATGTTATTATAAAATGTCACTGTAATATTTTATTCTCATATTTATAATTTATTTATAATATCGTTTTAAAATTTGCCCTGAAACTTTAGCACATCTTTTTTGACTGAAATCTCTTCTCCAATTTCAGACTCCGTGTAATGAAGACTTTATTGCATAGACCTAGCAATCGGGGCTTCTGCACCTTTTTTTTTCCCAGTTCTAGTCATGCAGATTTCTGCCTCTGCTGGGTCCTGCTATGTGATTTATTTTAATTTCCCTAATTTTCAGAATGAACATACCTTTATCTACATAAGTGTAAAGGGCTACCGCAAGTCGGCAAGTAGGCTGTAACTTCCTCTATGTATCACTGTAGTATTTAAAAAGCTCTCCTCCCAGTAACAGAGAAACTATCTACTTAGTAATAATACTTCTGTAGCTATGAGCTATGATGAGAACTTAGAGCAAAGTGATGTCTACCCAAAGGTAGTAGGGTCCTAGTGAGGAAGTAAAAATGATAATGCTATTATTTTAACTACAAGGGGCAGAAAGTGACATTTTAGGGACTGCTTAAATGAATTCACTCTGAATAATAGTAAAGGTAATAGCAACAGTCTTCACACACCAGTTTAAGATTGATAAAATATCTGAGTAAAGTATTATTAGCTATGAATTAATAAAAAAGTATGTTTTGTTAATTTTCCAATGTTTTGAGTCCTATAATAGGCCATCTGCAAACACTTTTCTATATTTGCTATGTGACATTTCTACAAAAAAAATTTGTATTCAGGCAAAATAATTTCTTCCTACTGTCATTATAGGCTATCAGATTACTTGTGGGGATGAAACGTTGTTTTCAAATAGATATGAGACCACTGCCTACTGCTGTCTTCAATCAGACCTTACTGGAGTCAGATGATCCTTAGCTGCATTTAAACCAGCCCTACACACTGTAATTTTACTGAGGTAGGTCAGGGCGATCAGATGATACACTAGCAGAGACCAAATAATTGCACATTGAGCAAAGATGCATGGTGGAAATGTTCTCTGTGGTGCAGAACTCCTCAAACAGTTCTACTCTTTGAGGTAATTAAAAAAAATATTGCAGTTGTCATCAAACTAAATGACAATTTTTTTTTTTCAAAATGCACTGGTTTTGGCAGGGGTGGAGTTAACTTTTTTCATAACAGCCTGTATGGGCCTACGTTTTGGATTTGTGACCAAAACAGTGTTGATAGCACGGGGGTGTCTTAGCTGTTGCTGAGCAGTGCTTACACACAGCCAAGGCCTGTTCTGCTTCTCACCCCACCCCATCAGGGAGCAGGCCGGGGGGGCACAAGGAGTTGGGAGGGGACACAGCTGAGACAGCTGACCCCAGCTGACCAAAGGAATATCCCACACCGTATGGCGTCATACTGAACAAAAAAAAATGCCGGGGAGAAGGAGGAAGGGGGGACGTCTGGGGTTATGGCATTTGTCCTCCCAAGTAGCCATTACGTGTGATGGAGCCCTGCTTTCCTGGAGATGGCTGAACGCCTGCCTGCCAGTGGGAAGTAGGGAATGAATTCCTTGTTTTGTTTTGCTTGCGTGCACAGCTTTTGCTTTACCTAGTAAACTGTCTTTGTTTCAACCCACGAGTTTTCTAACCTTTACCCTTCCGATTCTCTCCCCTGTCCCACCGTGGGGGAGTGAGCAAGTGGCTGGGTGGGGCTGAGCTGCCCACCAGGGTTAAACCATGGCACAAAATAAGTTCCGCAGCTAAAAACATGGCTATGAGCTTTTTTTTTTTTTTTTTCCCTGAAAGTGAATGTTTATTTGTGCATTTGGAAGATATGACTTAGCCGGATTCTGATCCTGACAACAGCTTATTGCTAACTGTTGAAGAGGTTTCTGCCCCCCCAACTTCTTTGATAATCACACCTCTTGCAGGTCTCAAAGCCAAAAATGGTTTATTAACTCAGATTCTGATTCTTTCAAGTAATTTAGTGGTGATACACTTGCCACAGCTTTACAGTCTAGAACTTAATACTATTCATTTTATTTATTGACCTTGGAGATGGAATTTGAAAGCTCCATGCCAAAATTCAGAGGGATTCTTACGGCTTAAGATGCATGTATACTGATTTCTGCAACTCTTTTTTTTTTTTTT
>VZTL01059066.1:0-54929 GCA_013400535.1 Scopus umbretta | reverse complement strand
GGCCTGCCTTGGGTGATGGCAGAAACCCTAACCTTTACAAACCCGGAGCGATCATAGTCATTTTGTTATCTGTAGGAAGCAAATGTTTGCTTTATAGTCAGCTGTAATATTAGAGGGGATATGGTAAATCCTTGTTATCAGTATTTGCCAAGTGCACGTTGGGCCAAAATCAACTCTGGTGCAATTTCTTTTGAAGAACTGGACCTGCTTGTCTATAGTATTTTTAGCCTGGTTTTCTAAGGAAGAGAGCCTTACATAGTCATGCTGTCTGGTTGTCTGTCCATCTCCCTTTTCCAAATAAATTTCGGACCTGCTGGTCAGTTGTAGCTAGCGCAGATACGAAGAATGCAGTTTTTGAAATTAAGGAGGCAGTTTCCGCACGGACTGAAGGAGAGGCCGTGGAAAACCCACCTAGGGGAGGAACCTGAAGTGCCTCAACTGCAGGGAGAGCTCTGAACAGAGCTTGCACCTCATTCGGGTAGTTCTGTGTTTACTCCAGGAAGGTAGATACCTGCTAGAGCTGCAGCTGCTGGGAAGAGAAGTTCTCTGGGAGAACCCAAACGCTTGTCATCAGCCTTGTTTGCGCGTATCTAACGCTTTCCTGTTTGCAGGTGTCAAGACACTTTGCTCGGGAGTGTGTAGGTCGTGGTGCTTCTCCCTTGGATGTGTTTTTGTTCACGTCACTGATGCTCTTTGGTGTCTCTGAGTCAGATCCTCTCTTGCTCTTAATCCATGGGATCCTGCTGTTGCGATATGGGCCTGCTTTATCTGAGAAGTCCAGCAGATGCAGTATGTTATCTCCATGGGTAATAAACGTACTCTGTGGTGCTTATGATAAGAAATTAGTGTACTCCACTGAAACTTTCGTATCAGATGTTCTGAAATTATTTAAAAAAATCTGTATCTGCCTTTTAAACACGATTGCCTGTTACTGCCATATTAAATTCAGCTGAGTTATTGAATGACCTGGTTTATTTTATGCTTTCTTGGTTTTAATGTTGTCAGGATTTTTTTTTTGTGGGTTTCTTGCAGACAGGCCTTTAATATTAAAGGTGTGTTAATGAAATGTGAGCATCCCCAGAGGTTGCTCTCAGACCAAATTGGTGGGAGGATTAAAATCTAGTGTTTGAAACTATTGTACTTGTGCTCAGTCTGCTGTCGCCCTTTCCTTTATTCTGACTGACTTCCCTGCTCTCATTTCCTGCTTGGGTCTTTGAACCACATTCCCTTTAGAGTGGGGATGGCTTAGCACCTTGTTAAAATTAAGAATTTGGGAAATTAAACAGTTAAAATGGAACTCCAGGGAAGGGTGCTGGGATGGCAGAAGTGGGAGCGGTGGTGGAGCAAACCTGGGGTGCAGAAGTGATGCCAGGCTGGCAGCAGGTTAGGGGTGTGAGATAAGGTCCTGCTTTATGTTTCACTGTCTGTGCTGGGAAATGGGCATCCTTGATAGTTTCTAAATTGACTGTCAATAGATGATCAAGATAATTGGTGTGACCAAAAAGGTCATTACTTAATGGGATGGATTTCCCGTGCTGTGTTGTGTGAATATACTGAGGGTTTTGGCAGAACCTGGCTGTTCATGCACTCAGGGCTTCAATAAATCTTCTTTTTCAAAAGCATCAGCAGTGCTTACAGGGTTTAAAATTACCTGAAGTTTTGTATTTAATGCAAGACTGTCCTCTATGTGTCTCTCAGCTGGCTAGTTTGATCTGATTTGCAAAATGGGTGCATGTATTTTCCAGACAAAAGTGGAATTGTGCCTGATATTAAAGGAAAATCAGTGAAGCGTTCACTGATATTTGTTATTACAACCGAGAAGGCTTTTACGTTCCTTTGGAAATCTTTGTCCCTTTTTTGTCTCTTTTTTTTTTGGAGACGGTCTAGTGAAAAACTCCAGTGTGCTCCTTGTAGTGCTGATGGGCTGTGCTGTTACCTTTCTGGAAATACCATTGCTGCTTTACAAGGATGACACGTGTAGTCCTCTTGATCACATTGACCCAGAGGGACCGGGCTAGTCGCAGCCCATTTATATGCCCTACCAGTCCTGCTTGCTTTTTTGACTCCCGGCAAAGCCTTGACTGAGCTTGTAAGAAGGAAACGTGGAGCTTCTCGTGACCGAAAAAGACAAGGGTCAGGGAGGGCAGAGAATTAGCAGATGTTCAGGCTGATGTTCAGGGGGTTTAGCCTGCGGTGTTGGGATGGGACCTGCCACTGTATGGGAGATAAAACTTGTGGACGAGACGCTGGGGCTCGTTTGAGGTTATCTTCAGCGGTGGGGTAAGAAGCGTGGCATGGGGTGGAAGATCTGGGGCTGCCAGCTTGACTCCATTATTTCTTGCTTGATAGGTATTTTCCCCTGCCACAGAGGCTCAAGCAGCCCTGCTGTTAGAGAATTCAGGTTGTCGTAGGAGGGCGATCATACGCTCCACGGGTTTGTGTGCGCTTGCGAAGGCACTGCGTTGTTGCATAGCAAGGCATCTTGGCAAAATACACGTAGAAAATAAAACTGGAAAAAGAAACCCAGCATCTGATTCAGTATCAGCTTCTTTGCTGGGTTGGCAAAAATTGTTTAGATCCTCCTTCCCAAGAATGATTTTGTAAACATAATACTGCCTATTAGCCATGTAAATTACTGTCATTGGTGGCAATTGTTGTGATGGAGAGATAAGTGTCTTGAAACTCTGGTTTGATTTGCCCCTCCTGCCCCCCCCCAGGCTTGCTAACCGGTTGTTTATGTCGGCACTGATTGCGGCTTTTGTCAGAGAAATCAAAATATTGATCAAAATTATTTAGCTCTGTTTTTCCTAGGTCAGAGTAAATGCAACTTTTCTTTCTTTTCCTTTCTACTCTTTTCTCTGTACTGAAAACAAAGCGAACCTTTTCTCGAGGAGATGAGCCGTATGTTCCTGAAGTCAAATGTCATCCGCTTGAAGAGGGTCCTTAGGAGCAGACTTCATATCTGGAGGCTTTCCTCAAGAGTCTGTCAGTTGAAAATCTGGCTAGCAGCATTACCACAAGTAGTACTGCGGGGTTTTCTTTACGTGCAAAGTGGGGAGAGAAGGAAGTTTCTCCCAGCTGCTGGCAGAGAATAGCTTTCCATTTACTTAACGCTTGCGGCTGCTGCCAGGATTTTCTGTTTAGCAGCAGAGGGAGTTAAGTGTGGGGTGAAAGGCTTCAGTAACACTTCAGCATCTGGGCACGAGGCTGAGCCATCAAATAATCTTCTCTCTCTTTGGTTTTTATACCAGTTGAGGCACTTGGGTAGTTCTGTAGGTTTAAGGCTAGCGAGGTTGCGCTGCTTTCCTGGGCGCTGCGGGAAGCTGAGGACGTTTCTTGTTTCAGGTTTAGCGGTTGTGCTTGAACGGGAGCATCTCTTAAAGAGCAACACCCGCTTCTGACTTAAAAATGTCTCGTGGGTGCTTGTCCGTCACAGCCCCTCGGTAAGCTGGCTTGATGTCCTCGCACCTTCATTCAGTGTAAGTTTACCTAGCTGTGGTTTATAGGTGTGTATGAAGACAGGTACGGGTGTAAAGAGCCTTCCTGTGAATACGAGTTTCCTGGTCACCTGGTCTCTACTAAGCTGAATAAGTGCAGGTCCTTGAGTCTTTCACCTGTTTTCCATCCCTTAAACTCAGCCTTCTGTAGCTAACGCTGGTGTAAGTAAAAGTCCTGCTTTTCTCAGCAGTTAGGTGTTTGCTCAGCAGGGGAAACGTCTTACCTACTTTGGTTCAGAGCCTGACTTTTCAGATCTGGCCTCTGCGAGTCCCTGGGGGCACCTGTTCCCCCGCAGCTCAGCCCAGAGCTGCCGTTCAGCTCAGACAGCCTGTGCTGGATGTGGCTTTCCAGATGTGATGGGATTGGAGCCAAGCAGAGGGAAAAGTAAAGAAACCTTCAGCTCTGAGAGCGCCTCTTCGCTGAGCAGCCGAGCTGTTGCCGAGGCAGGTTTCGGGTGTTGCAGCAGGATGCTCGCAGGCAGGAAACCAGAGGAAGAATTAGGATGAGGCGCGTGTGTGCAGCTTCCACACAGCTTTTAAAGAGAAAGGCTGCCGTCTAAGCTGGAATTGTCGTTACTTACCGTGTAGTTACACTTGCACGGAAAAATACCATCTTAGTCTTAAAGCAGCTTTCGCCAAATAACATCTCAGCGATGTCCTCCATCAGCGCTTCAAGCACAGGTGGAACGTAGGGAGCTTTGCCCTCTCCCGCTCATAAAGATGCCTCTGCCCTGTTCCACGTCACCTACACAACACAGTTTTTATTTTCTCGGGTAACTGTCTCCAGCCTCTGCCCAGCTGTGTCCACGAAGCAGCAGTGAGCCTTCAGAAATAGGAAACTAGTAGGACTTCTTGGGCTTTTCAGATGGAAACGTTTGCATTGCAAACATTGCATTAAGAGTGGCTTCAGGCAACTCTCTGTTTTTCTCATAGTTTTTAATTTGTAAAATGAGGTATTAATATTCCTCTCTGAGGGACTGAGCATGAATACATTCAGGATGGAGGTGTCCAGATGCTGCGGGACAGTGTGCCGCAGGCGTGTGTTTTGGATGTAGAGGCCTGTAGAGCTGGGGGAATAGGTGCCGTACCAAATGCATCTGTGTACGTGGCTGTGCAGACGTGGTTGTGCCTACCTGTCTGTGGTGAGTCAACACTGGATGTGTGTGGGTGCAGTGTGAATAGAGAGATGGGTACATGGTATGCGCGGGCCTGTAAATGAAAATTCCTGATTAGTTGTTTATATATTTTAAAGTTTGTGGGTTTTAAAAAATGCTGCCCTCACAGGGAATATTTTCTTCTCACCAGAAACTTGTTAGACTGGAAATTTCACAGTATTAATTTTTATGGCATTTCCTAAGCTGAACTAATTGGGTATTTTGGAAGGGGGAATACATGGGTGTGGATGTGTGGATGTGTGTTTTTATGTAGATTTCATTAAAAATGTGCCTTGGATTATCTCACTAGCTATCTGAGTGATGTGAAAGTCTCTGTTGGAAAATGCAAGTGATTATAGGCTGGTGACTAACAAATAATCCTTGGCTAATGTGGGGTGGGCTCAATTAATGGTAATCCGTGCTCAGCAGTAGTAAAAGTTGGATAAAGTCAAGAAGATTTTGTAAGGCTGTTACTGACCTGAACGTGAGAACGATCACACAGCATTCCCTAAAATGAAACTGGTTCTTTGGAAGAGGCATCATTCTCATCATTTCCTTCTTACACTAGAGAAGGAGCTATTCAAAATGGCCCAAAATTGCGTGCCTATGAAGGTGAGGATTTCTCTTGTGCTGATGTTATGCGCTGAGGCACACAGGACCTCGTTAAAAGAGGAGCAGCAGTAATTAGTCTGTATTAATGGAAGTAAATCTGGTTTTACTAACAAATGAGGTTGCATTCCTTGGTCCAAACTAGCCACCGTCTATAATGCTCATCCGTCAGTCTGATGCACTGAGGCAAGAGGCCTTCTCGCTGGGGGGAAGGGGGGGAAAGTGATTTGGGTGTTTTTGCTCAAATCGCAGTGTAAGTCTGGGTGTTGGTTTTAGATGTGTTCTGGTGAAGTAAGCAGAAGCCCCAAGACAGCAGGGAGAAGCATCACATATGTGCCTGGACCCTTTTGATACAGGAGGGCCCCAGGGTGGTATGGCGGTCCCCACAGGCATTCTCCTCCTCAGACACTGTAGCGTTGAAAGTGTGTCCTTCACCGTTTGGAAGCAGCCCCAGCCCTTTTACTGCTTTGTCCTCAAACTGTCAGGTTTCAGCTAGCTGCAGCTTTGGAAAAAGGAAAGATTTATGTGCTCTGAAGAGAAACTTGTGCTGACAGTGGGTAAATGCACTGTAGATGTTGGAAAGATAAACAGCCAAGTAGGTGTGAGGGATTTTGGACTATAGGCTATCAAATAAATTTTCCTCCTGTTGTGATGATATAAGTAAGTTTAAATTTGGAAATAGGAGAGCAAATTCCCACCCATTCTGACTCTCGATTCTAACCACCTTCAAAAGGTGGTACTGCTCCTTGTTTTCCACGGGTATGGACATTATCTTGCTGTTTCTCCTAACACAATCCCTGAGCTGTAAAAGCTCACTTTGAATTTTCAATGATAACTGAGTTTCCAGATCACAATCAAATACCGTCTTTTAAAACTGGTCTAGGTGAGAAGTCATGCCAGGTGGATGCAAAGTCCGGAGACGGTTGAGTCCTTGGTAAGAACGTTGCATTGTCTATCTGCGGGCACTCCTTTGACTTAACAGTTTAGCATTTCACGTTTTATTATTTTCAGTGTCTCCTTCTCAAACCTACCTTCTTATCCACTGTTGTCCAGGAAAGGCTGGTTGGCTAGCTCTATTGATAACGTACCTGTGTGGGTTAAGTGATAACAAAAAGGAGCTCAGCGTGGCTAGATAAAGCCAGGGATTGTCCACACCCGTGGAGGGAGCCAGTGTCAGACACGGCAGCCGGTAGCCAGGCGGTGAAGCACAGACGGGGTTTGTGACTTCCCGGAGGCCACGCGGTGGATGGTGACAAAGCTGCGCCTGGACAGAGTCTGGTGCTTTGTCTGGACTGCCCACGCTGTCTGTTCTCTGCAATATTAACTCCTGGTCTAAGCCCCCGTCACCTTTCTCTTGTGTTCCCGTGCTGCGTGGGTGGTGTGTGCGCTCTGCAGTCCTCGTGTGCTCCCGGAGAAGCGAAACCTCTCTTGGGGTGATGCAGGCTTGCAGTGACAGTCATCTGCAGTGAGCTATTAAAACATACTTTCCCATTAGTTTTCTTAGTTGCTGTTCTGAATTGTCTTCTCTTCCCTTGTGTGCTGGCTCACTATTTCCCGTTAGTTCATGGTTTGTGCAATTACCTGGGAAATGCGGGAGAATTGGCAGGAGTTTGATGAGCCTGACTTCCCTTTTCAGGGGTAGGTGACTTTGTAACGATACAGCATGGGAGAATTGGTTCTTGTCATCTTGGAGAGGCAGTTTGCACCCCCAGGCCTTGCTGCTGGGGCTTTTTGGGACAGGTTGGCTGTTCTGGAGAGAGTGGGAAAGCACAAGGAGCAGAGAGGGGGCTAAATATGCAGATTTCTTGGATACCTGGTAGGACTGAAACCAGAGCCATTCTTGATGTTTTGTATCTGCTGTGTATTATGGCACTTTGCACCCTGTCCTGAAGAGACACTCCAGGCTTGAACCCCAGCCTATCAAGAAAATGCGAGCCAATAAGGGAGGCTTCTTGCTTAACTTTAAAAAGCAGAAATGTGCAATAAATAGTCCTACATACATGCCAGGGGATTTTGTTTGTTGTGAACATGTTCAGCTCAGTCTGAGGAATGCATGTGTCTTGGGATGTGTGTCAGAGCAGTGTCACCCCTGCAGAAGAGTTCTTTGCCCTTTTCCTTCCAGACAGCATTTCAGGTAGGACCAGAGATGTGATCTGGTCTCTTTTTGCAGAGAAGCAAGCCAGCCCACAGTAAGACAAAAGGGCTGTCGCTGATTAAAACATCACGGTTTCTCTGCTTGTAGCTTGTGCTTTACTGGCAAATATGTCACGCCATTGGTTTCCCTGTACAAATGCTCCTCTTTAAGGGTTGTATTCATACGTGGACTTCACAGCTACTAGGAAGGACCTCTTGATAGAATCTGGACTAAGCTGTTTGATGGGTGGCTTCGCAGTTCAGGCTGTTGGTGGAGAATAGGCTTTACCTGCTTTCCTCCTTCCATTTTAATTTTCAGGTGAACTGCAGAATCTCATTACCAACGGCAGTGGCAGGGCTTTGAAGATTTCTGGCCTAATTATCTTATTTGCGCTGTGAGTAGCAGCAAAATCCATGTACTGTCAGGGAGACTTAGCTATTGTGCCAGCTGTACAGGGGTGGGAGAAAAAGGCTTCGTGAAAGGGCTTGTGCAGAGGGATTGTTTCTGACGGTGCAGGCTGGCTTGGGCTGCATGCACGTTCCCCAGCTGTACAGGTGCTGCAGGATTCCCTGCAAGACCTGGATGGGGTCAATGAGGTGCAAGTGAGAAGCTACCATGTTCTGGACTCCGTCTGTGGCCATGCAAATGCCTTTTTTGGATAAAGCTCGTGAAGGTCCAGCTTGCAAGGTTGAGTTCTTTCTTCATCAGGACTGTAAAAGCAGATGAACGATACGTAGAATCTGCCATTTGGCTAAATATCATCTACTGTCCTTGGGAAAGGTTCAGGCCCCTTTTCTGTGTATGTGACTTCCTAATGGCTTCCTCAGTGGGAAGTTTTAGGTACCTTCACATAATTGCCAACAGTCTTACGTATGGAGGGTTTTGGCAAACTGAATTTTCCCCTCTTTTCTATTCCTCTCACTTCTAAGAGGAGGGAGATGCAGAGCAAGACGGTAACCTTGAGAAAGGCAGTGGCAGAAGGAGCTGTGTTGGGGGCAATGGTCCATGGAGCACATTGAGGGCTTGCAAACTCTCTTAGCATAGCCAGAGGCCATGTCTGGAAGGAACAACTGGACAGGGCACAGCTGGTGGGTTGTGACAGAAGATGGCCAAAGATACCCAGGAAGGGAAGAGGAGGTGTTTGCCGAGGCTGCATGAAGCAGTTTCACAAACTAACTTAAGGAGCAAAACCAAGGTGGATGTTCCCAAAAGAATGCACCTGCAGCCCTCTTTTTGAGAGTTGAGGCAGGATCCTGGAGCCACAGAGGTGGGCAGCTCTGTCCTCACTTCGGATGTAGACGTGTCTCTTCTGTGTCATGGTGGGCCAGAGTGAGGTGGCAGTGGGGACTGAACTGTGTCGTGCCTGGGGGATTTCCCTGTGACTTGGGTAGAAAATGCTGGGTGCTTCACAGAGGTCTTCCGTGAACATGAGTGCCTAGCCGCTGCTGCGGAGATGCATCCCGTTATCCCCCTTTCTGTGGAGGGGCTGTTTGGTTGTTGTGTAGTTTTGCATGCTGTTGGTGTATAATTACAAAGGTGATGGGTCAAATGTAGCAAGTTTCAGTGGTAGGTGCATGGGCTGTGGTAGAGCCATGTATTTGCACTTCATTTCTGAGGCACTGATAGAGACTTCTCTGTATTTTTGCTTGGATACAAGGAATCTTTTGGTATTTGAGTGAAATGGGTCAAAATATTACTAGCTCCAGCTATTCCCATCCTAAAGCTTTAGCAAAATGTTGCCACATCTCTTGGGTAGGCAAGGAGCTTCTGAGGCAGATTTGTTCTGAGTAACATTACACTGCATGTAGCAAGAAGGCAAGGAAAAGGAGTGCAGGAATATTTGATGCCTTCATCAGTTGAAGGTAGAGGGATGAGAAAGTTCTTTGATGATTAAGATCTTTGATCTTTAAGATGATGAAAAATTCAGAAACACTAGACTGTACTCCATCCTTGCACAGTTCCTTGGATCTTCTTTGGGTTGGTATCTCTGTGCTGCTGTTTCCGTATGGCAACAGGCACGACCACAGCCAAAAAGCATCAAGGGTAATAGCTTGTTTTTCAGATGCTACAGGTGACTGGTCACTGAGGAGTCTAGCAGCTGTTTTCTCTGGCCTTCTATCTTAGCTGTTGTTGTATGCATTGAGAGTCATCTTCTGACTTTATGTGCGATTGTGGCTGGGTGGAAGGCAATCGATTGGGTCCTGTGGCAAGCTGACCTGGCACAAAAGCTTGGCAAAGTGCTGGTTCCCCCTTGCATGACTTGAGGGGTCTGAGTGAACTCTTCCAGTACTGCTTTGAAGGTGAGGCCAACCTGTCTCTACAAGGCTGTTGCTTACTCCTAATAACGATCCCTGTGGCTTGCATATCCAGAACACTGATTGCCGAGTAAAATGAGTGCACAAAGTCGAGTAATCCTTGCACATCTTGAGTATTGCTTTCCCTTTCTGTGGTTCCAGATAGCAGCTGGGATAAAGTTGGTTTGAAAAACAAAGCTGTTAGGAACTGTTTGTTTAGACACAAGGCAAAATGAAAGTGGAAGACATAATCTGTCTTTTCCCCTCAGCTTCCCACCTTCTTTTTGTTTAAAATGTCCACATGCCATTTACTTCCAATAAACAAAAGATGTTTCTTATAAGCTGGTGTTTACTAGTAGGGAAATGTGGTTTATTAGAGAACAGAAATCCCTGCTCATGCCTGTGTTTTCAAACCGGAGCAAGAGTTCATAATTTTATAGACCTTTCAAGAATAGACTTCCTAAAGCAAACAGTGAGGAACTGCTAAATTATAGCCATGTAAAACAACAGTGTAATAGTGTGATTGCCCAGTACTAATGGCTTTATTATTCTGTACCAAATAGGAGTGGTTTGGGCTGGTGGGAGATAACATGCCTTTCCTGAGATAGCTTTGGAGCTGATTCAGAGGAGAAGCTAGTTTTAGATTCTTGGGCAACAACTTTTCCTTGTAATGAGGGAGATAAGGACTGTATGGGTGTTCTTTTACTCTAGCTTTCTTCCAGGATCATGCAGGGAGGAGCAGCTTCCAGAAAAGCAATGTACAGTTTCTCTCTACAGTCTGAGAGCCACCGAAGTCTCGTGCTGTCCCTCTGAGTTAGACAGGGTCTCGGCTTCCCCAGCATTTGCTTGGGGCATCTCTGTGACCTGTTTGCCCTTTAGAGGCAATAGGAGAGTGATGCAGTTCCCCTCCAGAACCATGGGCGGTGGAGGCTGTGTTGATGCCTCTCCTCAGCCCTGCAGGACTCCCAGGCAGTCAGAGCGCAGTGTTCAAGCCAGGGGCTTTGGGACAGAGCTGCTGAATTCTTCAGAAATGACCTCGGAGTGCCTGGCACTGACATCTCTGGATCCTGTTGAGACTCAGGTTTGTACCTTCTCTGCCCACTTCTTTCCACAGCTGCGTACATGGAGCTTAAGCAAGTCGAGGTGCCAGATGCCTGGTCTTGCCTCTCTCTTCCATGTGTCTGTCACCTGCGGGTGTTGGTGGCTCAGCGTTGTGCTGACCTGGCTGTGAACGGAGCTCTGAAAATAGCGGCCGTTTGAGGAGGGTCTGTGCTTCCTGGTGCAGCTCTGCCAGCCATTACCTCCTCGGCTGTGCCAGGCAGTTTGTCGCTGCAGGTAGTGTGAGGCACAAGGGTATGGGGTGGTCTCAACTGGAGCTCCTGCTTCCTCGGGTCTTGCAGTTAGCATGTATCTGAGGATGCCTGCCTGGAGCCTAGGTGGGATCTCTAACAGATGCATGCACAGTGCCCTGGCCCTCCTCCAGCTCAAAGTCATTGCAGTGACCTCTGCTGAGACATGTATGTTGAAAGGGACCCATCTCCCGTGTTACTTGGTTTCTTTCTCCTGGTTCTCAACTCTTCCGTGATATATGGGCTTATTTCTGTCTGCCTTACACGTATGCATGCTGGAAAACCTTGTACCAGCTTAGTTTGGCTCTTGGAAGAAATCGTCTTTGCAAAGAGGGCTGTTGCTTGTAATGACATAGCTTTGCAGTGACATAGTTTCAGTGCTGCAGTATGTCTGTGCTGGCTTTCAGGTTGTTCCTGGGCTAAAAATATGGGCCATTAAGAGTTCTGGAACAGGATGTAACCATATTTTAAAGATACTTTATTCCTTATGTGTTATTGCTAAGTGATTTAACTGATACTGCATTTGGAGACCTACTTTGCAAGATCACTTCGTCTGAAGTGGAAGTTGAGAAAAGAATCAAGTGTGTGTGTGTGTGTGGTTTCGATGGTGAGGATGTGGTGCTGCCTTGGAGGGCCGGGAGCTGGAGGCAGGACTCGGGAGCCGCGCTGGTGGCTGGAGCTGACTGATCAGGGCCACTGGACCAGCTATTTCCATTTCTGATCTTCCCTGCCCCCAGATGACAAGAGATTCAGAAATGCGTTGAAAAGATTAGCATTAGGAGTTTTACCACCTACTTCATTTGAAACTAGATGCGCTTGAGATGTGTTGAACAAATGGACAGTGGCCTTTCTTTTCCCTGGGGACAGCTTTTACATGGATGGGAAGCTACAGATGGGGCCCAAGGCAGAAATGCAAATAGGCAGGGCTGTGATACGAAGCATTTGGCAGCATCGCAGGCTTAAAAGCTCCCTCCCCATGGCTGCTTGATCCTGCTTTCTCGGTTGTGCTGACACAGCTGGTTGTGGGCTGCACTGTTGAACTGTGCGAGTGGAGCTTTGGCCTCAAAACTGTGGGATTAGGGCCTGGGCTGCTGGCACTGTGAAGCTGGCCAAGCCCAGTCCATCCCAGTGCTGCTTGTAAGAAGCCCTCAGAGGTGTACTCGCTTCAGAATGACTGCTGCGATTACAGCTTTGCGGAGAAGCGTAGTAGTGAGTGCGAACAGCTAATTAGATTTTATAACCCTCTTTTGTTTGCTTTTGAAGACGCGAGTCCTTTGCTTGCTTGCCTGGCTGCCGCTCGGTGTTGTGACAATGTCAGTGCGAGCGTGTGAAGCTCACATTACGCGGAGAGAGTTCAGACAGGTTTGGTTTCAGCACCGGGCTTGTCCCCGAGCTGTTCCAGCACTTTCCTGACAGGAGGCAATTGGTGTCAGAACAGGTTTGGCCCCGAGACTGTGAACAAAACAGTTTTGAGAGACAGATCTCCCACAGTAATGAGTTCAGTGGTGGGTTGACTGTTTTTTGTGGATGAAAAGGTCAGATCTGTTGCCTGGGTTATGTAGAAAGTTTTTGTTCTGGAACAGCCTGCTCCTGATCGGCTTAGGTGAGTAGATTCATTGAAGGCTGGGAAGTTTTGAGTTCAGATCAGCAACTAGGACAAATTTAAAACGCCCCTGGTTTTGAGCCTGCCCTACTTGGAGTTTGGTTTTAATCACAAGTTTTAACAAATCGAGTCTATGGAAAACATTCTCAGTGAAACACCCTCTTTTTTTTTCTCAGAAGTCATTGGCTGTCTTCAAGAAACAATATTTTAATTGAAGCCATGATAAAAGCAGAACGACAGTGTTTGTTATAAACCTTAATTTATAAACAGCCTTGTTTTTAATGCAAAGAAATCTGTAAAGAAAAAAGTGCTATGTGCTTTAAAACTGTCAAAATAAAACCTACAACTTTGAAGTCTTAAAATACTTTGGGAAATGCTGAATGTTTTTGACTGGTTCTATGGAACAGCTGAACTGACTTAACTGGAACAAAATTAGAGGAACAAAGAGGTTTTGTTTCCAGAGTGTATTCTTTGCCATTTGACAGTGCTGTCTGGCTTGCACGCCCTGGAGCAGGTCACTGTCAGCTTCCCCCCCTTTGGTTAGACTTTCCACATAACCACTGGAACAACAGTAATATGCTTATAAAAGTGCAAAAATCACAGGAAGATTCAGGGGCAAGAGCAGAACTTGAACGTCCTGTAGCTGTTGTGTTGTTTTTTTTTGTTTGGAGGTGTCCAAGTTTCATATTGATGGTTCCTCTTCCTCAGTGCCACATGTTAGTGCTAAGTTTAAGGATACCACAGGCTAGCAGGGCTTTTCCTGGTTGGTGAATGTTGTTGCAGTCCACACAGTTGGACCTTCTCAACATAGTCTTGAAGTAAGAGACTTGCCTTCCATGGAAGATGCTCTGAAAGTCTCCCAGTGAACGCTGCATGTATACACAGCAGCTTTCATCAGCAAAATAGTGAAATGGTTTCTGTGCACATGGGGTATCCTTAGCGTGGTGGCTGGCACACCATCTCTGGGAGGTGCTCATGTGCTTTATTCTTCTGTAGCCATCATTCAGGGCTATTTGCATGAAAACAGGCTCTCTGTAAAGCCTGTCTTCTGTTGGGGAAGGTTAGACAGCAGGAGGAGAGAGCAGCTGAGAAATGGAGCTCTTGTTTCCATGCAAGTATCCTATAAAGAACAAAAGAGGGCAAGAAGCCTGCTCAGAGACAGGATCTGCAAGCAGAAAGGCTCCGGCGTCATTTTCCATGAAGCAGCATCAGGTCCATGTGAATGTAATTTTTACACTGTTGTGCGTGGTGGGTCTCATGGGTGAGTCACAGATGCTGCTTTTGTTTTGAACTTCTCTAGGGCCAAATCCTCTGCTTTGTCTCTGGGAATTTTGCTGCTGACTTCACGACACTAGAATTAGGGCTTTTGGGGTCTGCTGTTGAAATGATGTGAATTACCTCTTCTTCCCAAGTCTCAACTTTTATAGGAGGTAGGGTGCAAAATAAGACACAAGTTGCCTCGTCTGCCTCTGTGATGTACTCACTGTGGCTGGCTCTGAGGATCCTGGGGGCATACTTCACTGTCTTAAGGACTGTCCTGTGATTTCTTTCCCAGTCTGTTGGAAAGAGGTTATTTCTCTTCCCTTGGCACCTGAGGAAGGTGTCGGAGGATGGGGAGCCCTGCATCCCAGCTAAGACCACTAGCAAAACAGGGTTGTGAATAGCAGCCTCACTGGAATCGCCTTGAGCTTGCAGCACTGCCAAGCTTGAAGGTCATTGAGAGAAGGTGGGACTGGAGATAGGGACAGCCCTGTGATGTGCTTGAATTGATAACGGCAATGGCAAAGAACTCTCGGGAACCGATTGGCATTCACTGCAGCAGACAGCTGGGGTGGTTTGAGACTTGGCTGCTCAGAGCTGCCTGTCCCTGAGGTAGAGGGTACTAGCTTGATAACACAGGTAGCAGGAGCAAGTGCATGTCTCCCTCTTCCATCACTGCCCCGAGCAAGGCACAAACCCCTATTCATCAGCCTTCGTGTCCTTTTGACCTACAGGTATTGAGTTAGTTGCAAGCCAGTGCACTGCCTGAGCAGATGCACACTGAGTTTAGTAGCTTGCTTAGAAATAAGTTATCAGCAAGATGTCAGAGAGGTTAGGCTCATTACTAGATGTCATTAAGTCTGTGGAATACCCTGTAGAGAATATATTAATATTCTTATTCTGTTGACATATATTAACATATATAATAGTTGTATAATTGTTACTAATAATTATGAGAATAATAAGCTGCTTCTCATAGACAATAGAGTCAAAATGGATATTCAGAAGTCCCCGTAGGTACTTCTAAATCACAGCTGATGGACAGGAAGGTGCTGCGGTGTGTACAGGGTGCTGAGAAGTGCTGCTTTTCTGCCTGGGACTGGTGTGAGCCTGGAGGCCAGATTTCACAGGTGCAGTTGAATGTGTTTATGTGTGCTGGTTGGTTGGGTCAGGCAGTTTGAGTCAGGAAGTTCCTATGCATTTTAGCTGGAAATTGCTGTTCCCTTCCCTGGCATTTGCTGCCGTTCAGCAGAAGCATAGTAATTGGATGTGTGTGTGCTCCTATGCTGTTGCAGTGATGCAAAAGTAAAAGGGCATTGCTTAAGTCACCTTCAGCCTAAAATGTCAGTTTGGAGAAGCCCATTCTGCTTTGCCTTGCAGAAAGATCGCCGTCAGTGATAGCCTTATCTGGGGGTGTCCTTTCTTAAAGCACTCTAACTCCGGGCTTCTCAGATCACTACCCTAGATGAGACCAAGCTCTTGGTTGTATGTGTTATGTCTGTCTATATAGTTGCTGCCTACTACGCCAAATCTTCCTACGAGTTGTTAGAGAAAACCAGAGCGTGCCCAGATGTTTAGATCATTAAAAGAACTCTAAGACACGTGGAGCTCAAAAGGTTCTGGATTAAAATGTGTTCTTGTGTTTTCTTAAATATAAAAACTGCCAACAGTCACATGGAGACCCACAGCGATTACAATACAAGGCTTGACTCAGAGGGTACAGCTCTTCTTGGTTTATTGGAAAATAATACCCTGTGGCATATCTGAAAGCCATGCACAGGGTGACAAACCAGCGTGGTTATGGCAAAGAAGTAATGTTCAGGATTGTCCAAAGAAAGATTAGCTTTTCAAGCCATCTCTTAAGATGCAAATTGTCAACCACTGTGTTACAATAAGGAGTAGAAACAATTAGATGTGAAATGCTGACTCGTAAAGGGGAGTCATCTAACGTGCTTTGTGTTGCAAGATTTCATGAAAATGGTTTTGAAACGTTGTGCTGCATTTAGCTGACGGAGAGGCCAGTTCTGCCAGCTGGCAGATGCTCTCGGCGGTGCATCATCCTGGAGATGTTTGGGGTGGAGCATGTGCGCTAGAACATCCCGTCCGTCTCGCAGGGGTCAAAACAGGATTGTTCCCAGTGGTGCCTTTTAAAAAAAAATAAATAAATTTTAAAAAGGCTTTGTTCAGTGCAGGTATAAAAGTCTCCAGCTTGGTTTTCAGTCTCTTTTTTTCCTGGGCAGCAGTTCCAAATTATTGCCTTCCCTGGCAGGGGGATGGCTCTCTAAAATACATCTTGGGGCTCCTGGCCTGTAGGATCAATACAAGTTGTATTCAGTGAATGTTTCTTTCATTAAGCTCATACTATAAAATATAAAGGCCATTTTTCTTCCATTCCGGTGTGACCCCATTGCTCTGTGTCGTGGTTACATTGCATCTGGTGGCCAATATTACAGCTTCTGTGTCCTGTATTAATTTCTCTTTCTGTTGCTTCCATTGTTACCCTTACCTGGTTTGGGGGTTGTTTTTGGTTTTTTTTGGGAGGGGGGTGGTGGTTGTTGTTGTTTTTGGTTTTTTAATAGCCCGCATTAAGGTTGCACGCTCTTTGCAGCAAGCATCTTGGACTTGATTTTTATTTTGTGTTTGTGAAGCATCCAGTGCAGTTTTTTGCCTTGAGCTTCGAGCAAGACCACTGCAAGCAAATAATAGAGCCTGCAGTCCTGCGAAAGCTTAGAGGTTCTAGTTTCCCTGGTTTTTGCCAGGACCCTGCTGGGCTGGGTCCAAAAGGTAAATTCAGACACCACCCAGCTTCTCCAGAACTTTGTTTCCAGCTTCAATCCTTATATCCTCTTCCCTTAGTCTAATTAAAACCCGCTGTAACAAATGCTGTGAAGCCAGCTGCCGTGCTTTGGCAGGTAGCAAACGCAGGGCAGTGAAACCTCCAGCTAATCCATCCATGCTATGAAGTCATAAGAATCTTGTTAATTTTTAAAAAGCCCTTGATGCCCACTAATCCAAATCAATTTTCATTTCTTTCATAAAGTCGTGCTTCTATTTAGGCTTCAGCTAAGAATTACAGCTAATTTGTTCGATTTTATAACAGTATAATTGAAAAAGTGATTTTAATGTCCTGGCAACCATATTCCCTTTCTTTGGTTGTTAATGAAAGAATCCATTAAAGTTAAATGATTTGGGCACAGATTCAAGTTGAATCGCCTGAATATTCTAGGGGAGTGTTTCTGACCATCTGCTGCTCTGTCATTGGCGTTTGTGTTGTAAATGGGACCGGGAGAAGGACTTCACAGGTCTTGTTCGAACCATTAAGCGTAAAATATCATTTTAATTTTCTGATCTTGCTGTAAATAGTGGAAATACTCGGGAGAGTTGGGACTGTTCTGGTCTGCGGTATCTTGCGCTCATAAATATTGCTGCTGAGCTGTATTTCCACAACCTTTTCAGGGGCTCTCATGGCTATTTGTATTGACTACAGTACATCATTCAGCAGCGTGTTGTGAGTTCCTTTTAATGACAGGCAAGACGACTGGAAGCGGAGCCTGTGAAGGGGAAAGTACACGTGATGGAGAAGCGTTTCTCCCATTGCCTCGGAGTCACGCTCGTTTCCGTCTGGTTGCAAATGGAGCAGTGCATCCTACTGCAGCGTTGGTGAGCGTGAGGAGAGACAACTAATAAATTAGAGCAGCTGTTGTCATCGCCTTCCTTCTTTGCATATTGCCATGGGGGGTGATTTAGGGCTGTTGGACCAAGCGGACACTTGGAAGCACAGGCCTCGTATACCCGAGCAAGGGCAGAGTCAAAGGGCTCGTGTCCTCCTGTCCCTGTAACATGCTCTTCCTCTTCCCTTTGCTGCCGAGCTTTCTTGCTGTCCTTGGTGACACACGACATGGCTGACCTGCTGGGAAGCAAAATGGACAGTGAACCAGGCCGTGAAATCCACTGGGGATGGTGCTGGCTCTTGTCGAGTCTGAGCCCGTGCCTTGGAGGTGGACGAGTCTTTGGGTTCTCCGTTAAAGCTGGAAGCGTGTCCAGCTTGTTAAGGATAGCGCAAGCAGCCATCCCCACGTTGCGACCTCAGGCTGCTTATCACAGGGTTAATATTTACCCACTCAGTCAGGGTGGCTCTCCATCCCCATTTCAACAGCCTTGCAATGTGGGGGGAAAAAAAAAATTACAGGTGGTGTTTTTCCTTGGAAATTACAAAGCACAGCCCAAGTTTCTGGAGGCCTCTGAAACGAGGGAGGGGCAGGATATGCTCTGTCAGTTTTGATGCGGCATTTTGCGTGTGAAAGTTTGAGTTGCAAAGGCTGAAGAATTGCCTGGGAGAGAGGATGGGATTTATTTGCTGGGAAGTTTGGTTGCTAGTTTCAGACCTGCAGTGGGGACACTGTTTTATTCCTCTGTGTATTGACTTTTCCTAAGGTTTGAAATTGGGTATGATGCCTTTTTTTGTTTGTTCTTTTGTTCTCCTCTGTAGGGTGGTGAGGAATTGACAGATGAAATATTCACTGTTGGAGCTGAACATTATTCAATTTAATGTGTTTCTCTTTCTGTCTTTGGAATACAGACAGCTACTAACGGAGGGGAAAAGAGCTACAAAATATACTCAGAGTTTTAACTGTAGTCCACAGGTGAGGGATCTTTGTGTATTTTATTTGGTAATATTAGTTTCTAGTTAAGTAACTATTCTCAGAAGGCATAATACTGAAGCATGTATCATTGCATACTTTTAGCTTTCTCAGGCATGGAGAGATGAAAGTGTATCCTAAAAATATGCAAAACTTAAATAGTTCAAGTGCAAAAAGAGGTAACGTTGTAACAGGAGATCCTTGTTTCAGACTCTCCTGTGCTGTTTGCAGATCAAACATATGTATATGATGCATGAAATAAAATCGGGAACTTCTGCATCTAGCAAAAGCAAAATGACTGGGTTTCCTTTGCCACATCAGTGAAAAATGCAGGAAGTATTTATGTGTTTAAAGGTTGCCTGTGAAATCATGCAAATCTAAGCCAGTCATTTTAGCGTGATGTAGTACTTTAACATGGCAAATATCAGGCTTATTCAGCTTGGACCACTGCTCAGCAGCAAAATTACAGTCACCGCGGCAAATGGGCCTTCTAATGTTAACACCAGCAGATAACAAAAATAGCATTTAATAACTTTCATTAGAGTTAGTGTTTCTAGGGCTTTGCTCTTTCAAATCATTTACATAATTTGCAGGTACAAGCTGCTGTGCCAGACTGTCCATCTGACTCCCTCTCTGATCAGAGCATATTAATGCACTTGTTTGATGGTCTGTTACCAATAATTACCTTGGATTGCATTAGGAGCATTTCCAACATTGCAGCTGGTCTGTATTTTTCACTAAGTGTATTTCAGGGCCCAATTACAGGACTCTGATGTGTTATTGTTCCAGTGCGCTTGTTCAAGCTTGTAATTTTAATATGCCTCTACACTGTAAATTCGTGAATGCAAACCCAAGGCTCTGTCCCGAGTTCCCCCTGCATCCCGTGCTTGCAGCAGCTTTGGCAGAGATCGGCTTAGCTCTTCCTCACTGGCTTTTTAAGAAGGCAAAGATGACAGCTAGGAGATGGAGGCTTCCTCGGAGATGTTTGTAGAGCAAAGCCTGAAGCTCTGTGTGCTTGGCATGGAGCAGGTGGGAAAGGGACAGAAACAGCTCAGCCCTCCGTGGGTCGGGCAGCGTGGGGGATTGTGAAGAGGTTTTCAGCGATTTTAGCGTTTAAGTCACTTTGGCACTTTAAATAAGCCTCCTTCAATGCAAGGGAGGCTAGTGCCGATATTACTGTACACAGGGACAGCTCTCCCTGTTCTTCTCTCAGTAGTGTGAGACACCCTGGGCAGAAGACCTGAAAAAGGCTGAGTTTAACAACTCTAGATTTTGGCCTGCTCTAGACTGCAGCTGCTGTTTCAGAAGCCTTTCTGGGGTCAGAGACGAGAAAATACAAAGGCTTAACCTTCGTGAAAGAGTCAAGCACTTTACCGTTATGATTGCCGTTGACAATTCAACACAATGAATAAATTATTACTGCTATTGATTTGTTTCATCTTTCTGGACCATTTGTTTGCAGGGGATACATTCTAACTCACATCTCAATGAAACAGAATTCAATCCCTAGAGCTGGTTTTGTGTTTATCCCTATCTGGTAGGCATCATCTATAGATACAGATAAGATGCTTGGGCAAACCGGGTGCTTGTACAGAAGCGTGAGAGAATTTAGTCCTTCCTAGAAATCAGTTGGTACTTTGCTAGGTTGGAGTCTTCAGGGTTACATCGGCCGTGGGTTGGTGGCTGAAATGAGCAGCTGCAGTTGGCTTCAGCATTAGGAGCATCAGAAGTGTCTTTAAAACTACTTAGATGGAGATCTTTTCAGCTGTTTTATTTCCTCGATGCCTGGTAAGTTATATTTATACACAAAGATATTAATTTACCCAGGGCTTTGGCAGCCTTTGCTTTTATCTAAGTGAGTCTGGTCATTAACCTATTTACCTTAATAACAGCTTTAGATAATATCGAGCTTTTCAGGTGTGGCCTATAAACAGTGATGTGGCATTGCATGTGGTTTAGATAATGTTTCTTTCATGCCATCCCTTCTGCTCTCTTGTTTTTAACTGGGGGTTTGAACAGAACAAAGAGAAGAGGCTCTTGTCCAGCATCGTTCTTCAGGGACAGTTGAATTTGGAGCATGCTGCAACAAATCAATAAACTATGATTAATTTAACTTTTAAATGGATGGGCTTTGTATACATGTGAAAATATAATAATGGACCACTATGAAATGAATGGGTTGGATCAATGTCCCAAAGCCACAAAGCCTCATAAAGGTTTGTTAGATGCAAAGATCTTTGTAATTAAGTGAAGTAGAGCTGTAGGAAGAGGGTATTTTTGTGCTGGCAGCATAGTCCCTCCACTGGTCTTCTTGCAGTAACTGGGCTCCCTTTGACCTTCCCAGGGGTGCACCGCTCACCTGCTTGGACAGATGGAGTTGGCAGAGCTCAGTTATGTTTCCTCCCATGTGACACTTGGCTGAGGAGGGTGTTTGGACCATGACACTCCTAAAGCTTTAGAGCAATGCGTGTCACCCTGAGAGTGTATTACAAAGCTTTTCTGTCCAAAATGCAGTTCTAGAGCTGTCTGTAGCTGTTGCGACTGGCCTAGGCTATGGGATGGCCCAGCCCGTGCGCAGCAGCCAGCGCCAGGGCATTTCCAATGGACTGTGCGTGGACGGAGCGGAGCTTGCCCTGCCGGTGCTCATCCCAGGTCCCAGTGTGTACTGGGACATGAGGTACTGCACTCCCGAGCCCAGGCTGGGGACGGACCATGACAGTGTGCGCTCCTTGCCCGCAGCTGGGTCTGTGCAGGGCGTCAGGGGATCGCTCCTGGCATGGCGTCGTACCCTGCCCCTTCACGCGGGGACGGTGTGACCGTCTCCGAGTGCAGTCTCTTGCTGCACGCAGCGCCGGTCCGGCACCCAGCTGCTCATGAAAGGCTGGGATCTGCTTAGTGACAGGGGATGATCTGAGAGTCCCTTGCTGCCAGCTGGATAAATATTCCTGCAGCAGTGGGAGACACTGCATTATTAAATAAACCATCTAGCTTGCTTATGTGCAGAATTAGGATAAGGCCTGCTTCCCACTGGCAAGCGCTGCTCAGTACTGGAACTGCTCTGCTGTGCGTGGATATCAAAACCATTTTATTATAAAATGGTCTTTCCAGCAGCCCTGGAGATAGTTTTAGGAGCCTTCTGTTCCAGAGAGGCTAAATGGAGGCTGAAAGTGTAACTTTCTTATTCTTAGCTTGTTCATGTTGCCATTACAAGGTGGAAAGTTCCAGTAACATCTGGTAACTGGGAAGGCAAGGTAGGGATCTTGACCCCTCCATCTCACAGGCCTCATTGCGATTGAGTGGAAGAATGTTTTCTGTTTTATTGTGCCCTGGGGAGGCTGAAGACCTGACGCACAAGGGGATTTAGGTTCCCAGCTCCTTCTTCAGCCTGCCGTTCCGTAGAGATCATGGGAGTCAGGTGCTCCAACCCCAGAGCTTCTCTGGTCCTGCTTTCAGTGCTGATGTTGCTGAGCACCCAGACTGCAGGCTTTGTCAGAGACCTCTATCCAGATTTCTTTCTGGGTCACCACTTGCCAAGTGTGGTTGCCCTAAAAACAGGCTGAAACCAAGCTATTGACTTTTAATTGTCAATGCATAAAGTTTCCAAGAATAAAGAGGGCTTTGTGCTGATTTAATGGGGACACACTGAAGTATAGTCACTCTTTGAATTAGACAATGAGAATGTAAAGATTTTCTACGGCTCTAAGAGCATCTGAAGAGCATCAGCAGAAGGTTACATTGAGCAGAACAATGGCACAGTAGTTGGCTTGCTGAGAGGTAGGACAACCCTTTGGAAGTAGTAACTCAAGTTTTTCTTCAGTGCTGTTCACTCCCAATTAAATGAGATTAATTGTGCTGTTGAGTTCTGCGAGTTCAGCATCCAAAATAAATACATAAATTAAGACGGGCGACAGTGCAGAGGCTCAACTGCAGTTTGAATTCCTGCCACCTCCTGCGGGATGTGGAGGGGAGAAAGAAGCCCTTTCCTTTCACCGCCTGATATCCCTCAGAACACACACCATGACCGAGTGTTCTGCTCGCCTCGTCTGAGCCGCTTTCCTTGCTCCCGGGAAGGTTTTCTTTGGCTGGAGCTCTGCAAGGTGCACAATCCAGTTCCAAAGTGCCAGATGTGTGTGGAATAGGAAACGCGCTGGCCAGGCTCCAGGCTGTGGGACCTGCAGCACAACAGCGGCTCCCCAGGAAAATCTCCAGCTGCCAAGAACTAGAAGTGATGTCAGCTTTGGAAGTGTGTCAGATTAGAAACCCTTGTACTTTGCTCTCTGTGAAGTATTAATCTCCCAAGGCCTGGGTTGTAACAGGTCCTGTCTGGCTCGGTGCAACTTTATTTCTTTTGGGCTGGAAGTGTTTAAGGGTTTTTGCGTGAAGGCACTGGAAGCTGTCAGTGGTTTAGTTGCTTTGGCTTGGGTCCTGTCCTTGAGCTGATCCTGGGGCCTCACTCAGCTGTGCTAAAGATGGGCCTCCCCTGCCTTGAAGTGAAGGTCTAAGCCTTGTAATTGCTGGGCTGGGTGTTTGTAGGAATGGGCTGGGGTTTGTAGGAATGATTGTGCCTTGGGATCGTGTATGTACCTACATTTCTTTGTCTTCCCCCAGCTGAATCAGTTTGTCGAAGAGAAGGTACTACATCTCCCTCAAATACTACCCTTCTCTCTGCCTTTAGGACAGCCCCTTTGGGTGGTGGCTGGGTTGGTGGCAAGGTTGTGGCCGTGATGGGGAGCTGTTGGGGCTGTCCTCACAGCAGCCAGAGAAGAGCCTGATCTGTGCTGCCTGACTGGGATGGGTTTATCTGCTGAGTTTATTACAGTAGAGCTGCATTTGGAGCTGGGACATACACGTCTGTCTGAACCAGCATGGCAGAGCTGTGTGTCCACGTGGTGATGTGCCCTTCGGGAGCTGGCAGTGAGCTTACTCATGGACCTTACTCGGGGATTGTGGATCAGCTGATTCCACCCGTGCTAGGTGCTGTACAAAAAAAAAAGAGGCGTAGATACGCCAGTACACAGAAATGTATCCCTTTTGGTTTATGCCTGTATGTTTTGTTTTTAAAGTAATTACTAAAACACAACTCATCCTCCTCCGAACAAAGCCATTTGTCTCCTGTTGAACAGTAACCTTTTATTTGCTCGTGCTGTGTAACAGAGCTCAAGGACATGTTTACTGCTGATAGCCAAAATTTCACCAGAACAAGCATCTCCCTTGTCTAGCTCTTTCCTCCTCGATTTAAGTGGTTAAATCCCAGGGAAGGGAAAAACCCCATGTACAAAGAGACAAGTGGGGTTTTGTGCTGTTCTCGGCCATGGAGTGCAAGTTCCCAACACATTTGTGGGCTTGGAGTATTGTGTGTCTTGGATGTGAAAACACTGCTCTGAGGGTCTTGCCTCGGACCAAGTAATTGCACTGTCAGGAATCTGTCAAACCTCGCTGTGTTGCTAGCTCACACTTCACCTGGTTATCTGTAGTTTTGAAAGTACAAAACCAAGTGAATTCATACTTTTTCCCCTTTGCTCAGTGTAAGTTGGGCTATTCCTGCCTCCATTTGATGTCAGGGAGAGGAGATGGTAGGAGTGGTTTTGGCTGTACGTGGAGATGTGCAGTTTGGGAAGGGAGATGCCAGCTGGTTTAAGGTGGATTTTCAGATGCCTGCTTTGGATCTGGAATCAAGCCTGCTGCTGGCAGGGGCTGTGCTCCCATGGAGGGCAGAGGACAGCTTTGTGCCTTGAAGATTTTACAATCTTTGTTCATCCGAAACGCCCTGGTTTTATGCCACTCAGCAGGAGACTTTTTAATTTACTTCACTGGGCCTGGACACTGGAGGTGGATGGCTGGCTGTTGGAAGTGAGGAAGTAGATGGGAGAGAAAGAGTCTCTTTCTCCTGGGCTGTTTTTGTGCATAATGTAGCCTAGGGGTTAGCAACACAGGAGAGAGTAAAATACCGCTGCAGAGCCTGGGTCAGAAAATATAATTTTCACGGGAACAAAATGCTTTTAATTTGCTGCATCAAAGACCCTCCATTTCCAGGCATCCTCTACATTTGAATACACCTGCATTCCCTCAGAACTCTGTGTATATGAATGCACATGTATGCGGTATATATCTACATCTAAGTGTGTATTTGTACATACATTTATAATCTCAAAGCTGCTACTGTCCGCCTTGGAATAGCTCAGCAGTTTGTTGGGTTTAGCGGAGTTTCCTAGAACTCTGCTGGTTACCTGGGACTGGATTAGCACAGACTACAGTCTTCCTCTCTTCTCGCAACCCACCACTCTGCCTCTGGCCCCTTTTCCCTCAGAGAAGTATTTTGAGATGTCCTCAGTTGCGTTGGGTTGTTTCTGGGTGGTTGGTAGGCAGGTGGTTTTGTGTGCTGTGATGTAAAAGCCTGCTTTGAATGTACGTGTGATGTTGCCCACCATAGGGTAATGCTGTACAGGGCCCCCTGGCCTCAATTTAGATATGTACGAGCTGAAAACTTTCAGGTCTGCTGGGCTTTGATACTTGAAGATACATCCAGGAGGAGCCAAAGGCAAAAAGCTCTCCAGCTCCAAAGCACAGATCTGTAGGTGAAACACCTGCCTTGAACTGATACATGGAAAGACCTTCTGGCTTCTGACTCGGAAGCCCACCTCCGTGTGATTATCGATGGCTGTTGGAGTAGCTGTATTTGCTGTGTGAGGCAAGTGGCTGTTCTGGGTAGTCTTCCCTACATTCATTACAGCATGACCTCCGGCAGGTAAGAGGGTGAAGGTGAGCAGGAGGCTGCATGAGCGTGTGGCTGTGTGTTTAAAAAGGGTCATATCTGTTTCTGTCACTACATGATGAAGAATGGAGGTTGGAAATAGTCGGCAGCTTCTGTAAGCACTTAACATTCCTGACTTCGTTTGTCTTTGATCTCGCTCGGAGTAATTTTACTCTCTTCTGATCCTTTCCCTTGAAGGAGCTTTTATCTCATTGTCAGGCTTGCTAATTTAGTGCGGTGTTTTGAACCAGACCTCCTCCTACGTTTCCAGAGCCTGGAAGGTATTTTCTCCTTAATCAGGGAGTGTTTATACAGTTCTTTGAACACCTTAGGACGTAGAGTCGTAGTGGGCCTTTTTGCAATGCCAAGTTTGGGTCCTGGGCCCTGCTGGCTCCGACCTCGCTGTGTGCAAAGGGCCTGGCCCCAAAAATTTGCAGTATTTTGGGGCCAAAGGGATGGGAAAGAGGGCTGGATGATTTGGGGCAGGTCTGTGCTTACCTACTAGAGCAGCCTGGTGTCAGTTGAGGAGTTCATTTGCCCAGCTGGAAGCCTCCCCGGGCTGTGTTAAGTGACAGACAGCGATGGGTTGTCACATGTGTTTGGCCTTGTCATGGTTTTCTGCCGGGTGCTCACTTTGAGCCCTGAGGGTTGTGAGTACATCTGGGTTTTTACTTGGCTTTTTGGTCTAGAAGCATTTTTGGTGCTCCTGAAATAAAGGGCAGTGGTTTGAGTACGGTCACAAGCTCTCACCGTCGTGTGGAGCCTGCATTGCTTGGCGATGCAGTAGATGCAAGTAGAAACATACTGATACCTTGGAGGTTGGTTGCTTGTAAGTGGTTTCTGCCCTTACTGGGTAGGTTATGTGGTTGGAAGAGGTTTCCAGGAAAGGAGTGACTATTGCTCTTTAAAGATGTGCAATCGTGTGTTTATTGGTGTGAAGGCAATAAAGAAGGCAACCTCCTCCTGTCAAAATCCAGTGAGATGGTATTGTCAGGACCAGCTCAGCAAGCGTACCAAATATTGATGGCAGAAGCAGACCACTCTGGTTGCTCATGGAGGAGGATCCTGTGCTCCTGGTGTTAGTATGTTCCTTGGTGAGCGTGCTCCTGAGCTGTGGCAGAACAGTCACCTGTGCAGCCCAGTTTCAAATGCATTTCCTTCCAATGGTCATTTCTCCTCTCGTGGTATAGCAGAGAGAGACCTGAACCAGGCTGTCAGGCTTGGGGTGGGGGAGCTCTGCAGCCTGGAGTTTTGTAACTGGCCCTTTTTTCCCTCTAACAACCAACCAGAAGCTTGAATCCAGGTAGGATTTGACTTTGGGGAAGAGCGCTGGGTGATATTTAGAGGTATAGAAACATGATCACATGTTTTGAAAAAGCAAATACTTTTCCCGCTGTGGTGCAAAGTATGTTCTGCAAGCAGGTTGAGTTGATTTTTAAGGGATTGAAGTTTGAGAGGCTGATAATCGCTTCTTACCGGCCTGTCCTGGTGTGGGAAGCTGCACTGCAGATCTCTGCTCTATTCCTGGCTGCCTGAGCCAGCCAGCTGTCCCCTCATGCTTCACCTTTTGAAGAGGAGGAGTATTTTCAGCAGAATGCCATTTTAATTGCTGTCTGAAGAAAATAGAAAATAGGACAGAGATACGGGCTGTTTCCCCGAGCGATGAACAAGAGCGCCTGGCACAGAGCAGGAGCCCATGGAGAATCTGGAGGCAGGACAGCCCATGTGTGCGGCGGCAGGGGGCACGTGGGATGCCCGGCAGGCAGAGCCAGCTGATTCCACGTGGCTGTGCCCACCAGCCCT
Organism: Scopus umbretta; assembly: GCA_013400535.1. Lineage (NCBI taxonomy): Eukaryota > Metazoa > Chordata > Aves > Pelecaniformes > Scopidae > Scopus > Scopus umbretta. The sequence goes on along the minus strand of VZTL01059066.1, from coordinate 27,835 downwards.
GCTGTGTTACGGGAGGGTCGGTGTTGAAGGAGGGTAAGAGTAGGCACAGGCAGCGTTGGTGCCCGTGATGCTGGTGCCGCACAAGAGCTGCCCGAGGCATGCTGATGTGTCGCTGCCGGCAGTGACGTGTGAAGGAGGAGTCGAGGGAAAAGATGCGAAGAGAAAGCTGGAGCCATTGGTTAAGGAGTCTGACTTGTGACCTGCATTAATTCCTTGTGTAAAGACAACAAATTTAAGGAAAAGCAGAGGATTAAGACTTCAGCCAACAAAGTTTCAGCATCTTTTGAAATAAGCTTTGCATCACATGCCTCAGCCTTTGCCTTAGCAGCCCTACCTCCCTGGAGGTGGTGTATATACACAGGCTGACTGAGCCCGGTGTGACATGCTGCCAGGAGCAGCTGCTCTGAGGAGATCCCTTCAGAGAAGTGTCTGGATCGATGCTCCTGCTTGGGTGGAGGTTCCCAGGACAGTGTTGAAGCTCCAAGTGTGCCTCTTGTCCTTGGCTCAGCCGAGTTTTCCCCGGCCCCAGACTGTTAACCCTCTCCTGTGTTTGGCCATGTCACCTTCTGCACGTGTGTTTGCTGGTAACTTGCTCTGTGCTTTATTTCTCCCTATTTCATACAGGTTTTTTTGTACTGGCTGTCTTGGATGGAAGGTTTCCAGTGGCCGTGTCTTTCCAGAGCGATGGGGCAGCCTTTCAGCTTCATGTTCCCCTACTTCTAGTGAATGAGTTTTGTAGCTTGCTGTAACCCTTGAAGGACTAATCTTCCCTAGGAGACAGAAATGGGCAGAACTGCTGTTACAAGAGGTCATTTGGTGTCAGTCCCTGCATAGTGGCATTCCTCAGCTTGCTCCCTCCTTGGCCTGAGGGGGCCACACAGCAAGGAACCTGCCAGGGCTGTGCTGCCTGACAAATCCAGAAATCATATTACGGTGTGTGCAGGTTGGGTGCTCGGTGATGCCTGCTGCTTCTTGCTGTGCCTTCTTCCCACAGAGTGTGAGTTAGCAGTACAGTGGAAGCATCCATGCGGGAAAACCCTAAATCCAGGGGCTTGCAGACAGCTGCGTGTTGGTGGTAGCTGCCCCGTTGTCCTGGAGTACAGGGCCTGGCTGTTGCGCTGGCTGCATAGCATGGTGCGAAATGGGCATCTCTGCATCCTACCAGGGTTTGGCTTTGGGGCTGGGAGATTGTCCCCTGGATCTCCTAGTGAAGATGATGGTGCTCGGGGGCTGGTCTGTCCCATCATGATGGCAATCCACAGGCAGCAGACAGGTAGGATTCTTGTGTAGCCTTCTCGTCACTGAAGGGACCTAGCTGGCCACCATCAAGTTCTCGGTGGTCATTCTGCAAACCAGCAATGATGGCAAACCTGACAAGTTCCCATCCCCGCGGGCTTGGGTGGGCACCGAATCAGCCCTGTGTGTGGGCAGGGTTAGGCCTTTCCTTTCAGGGGCACCTGCGGTTTCCAGCACACGCCTTGAGATAATTCCATCTCCCTGCATGTGTAATTTTGCGTGTCATTGCCCCTAATTGCATGCTTAACACACACACTTTTAAAATGCAGCCCTTTTATCAGCAGTAGGTAGTAGAAGGTTTAATAGGGTGTTTGAATTCCTATAAAATTAATCTGTAGCCTTTTGCGATAGGAGACGGGCAGGGAGCCATGTGGTTCATATCCAGTGTTGATAAACTTGTTATAGAGGCAGGAAACATTTCTGATTGGAGCAGTGACAAAATAATTTGGAGTGGAGCCATAAAAAGAGTGGATGGTGATGGTTTGAGCACAGCAGAGATTGAAATTGCTGGTGTGTGGAAGCAGCGCTGCCAGCTAACATTGACTTAGTGTCTCTGGAGAACTCTAACGGCAAATGCGTTTTATTAATGGAAATATTCTTTTAGGAAATGCTGAGCCTTCTTTCAGAGGTGGAGCTCTCCTACAAGTATGTGGGTTTGGAAATCGGCCAGACCAAGACCTGTTCAGCTTAGCTTGCTGCTGGTCACTGCTCTGGCCTCCGGCTCAGCACGCAGGTTGCCTGGGGGCATGTTCTGGGTAAGACATGATGTGACTATCTATTTGCAGCTGTAATATCCTTTCTCTTCTAGTGGGGAAAATGCATCCATCCATTCTCATTCTGGATTCAGCTATATGGGGTAAAATGCTCAGAGACAGCAGGTCACATTTTTAGCCATTCTTTTGCTCGCTTTCCATTTGAAATGAGTCTCCCAGTAGATGAACATCAGCAGCAGACGCTGCCTTTCTGGGTTCCCAGCTGGGCTCCAGCTCTTACTGCCAGATCCCCCTGAGGGTGTTGTAACCCATCCTACATCTCCTCTGAAGGAGTCTGCCGATTTGCTGACTAGGTCTTGGGGCCTTGGCCAGGCCTTGTGGCTGCTGGTGCCCCTGTAGTGCTGTGCTTACTTCCTTGCCTGGGATTTCTGACCACGACCATGCTCTGCCATCGCTCACTACAGCGAGTCGGACTTGCGGAGGGCACTGCTCCAACCAAATTGTGATCACTGGCATTGGGGTACCAAGCTGGGCTTGAACATCTTTGCTTGTGTTAAGCTGTCTTTTGGGGGTTGATCAGCCTTAAAGGAGGCTCTGGTGTGCAGGCAGGTGAGGGGGAGCCTTCGCTTCTCACAGGCAGCTGTGGCAGGTGAAGGAGAGGTTGGGCCCTTGCTGCATCTTACGTGGCTGCTGTTGCTGTCACTTCACCTTCTTCCCGTTGTTCTTCTCTGCTTTAATCCAGCATGGAAAAAGCAAGTGTAGATAGAAGAGGTGGCTGCCGGGCACCGGTGGGGCTGGCAGAGATGGTGCTGGTTGTGCTTGCAGCCCAAGGATGTGTGATGGAGAATGCAGTGCACAAGTGTAATGGGAGGTGCTGGTCACCTAACTGGGGCTGAATTTCACCTGTTATCTCCTACCACACTCATGCAGAGCCACACTTCTTTTGCAATGTAAAACCGGGATGTGATTAACCAAGGAAAGCAGCCCCCAATGCAACCCTGTCTTTTCTTTGCAGGAAGGCTGTTGGAAGGGGATTCTGTGGAGCTGAGCTGTAGTGCTGGTCCTGCAAAGGTGATCCTGGAGCCAAACCAAGTCGTGGTTTTGGACTGTAACCTTGCCCCTGTTGAGCAGGTGATCAATATCACGTGGAAGAAGAATGGGTTTCCATTAGTGGAGCAGGAACATCTCCACGTGCTTCCAAATGGATCGCTCTTCATCTCATCCCAGGCTGTGGCAAAGGACAGTAAATATCCTGAGAGGGCTGGCGCTGAGGGTAATTACTCCTGCGTGTCTCACAGCTCCCTAGGGGCTGTCACCAGTCAAACGGCTGCAGTCAGATTTTCAAGTAAGTGTTGGGTTTTTTTGTTGATTTTCTCTCCCTCCACCCCCCCAGTGTTTATATAGACCATCTGCCTCCCAGAGAGTTTGAGATAAAGTGTCTATGAAGTGAGATTCTATTAATGATGTCTGGGTGGGATTTGGGATAGTCCACAAATAAGCAGTGGTGTCTTTCTGTTATCCCACTGTTAACCTCCTGTATAACTCTCCCAGGTAAGTGCCATCAGCCATGAATGAAAAACAGGACCCTCATCACTCTCCAAAAGACAGTACTTGTTTTTGCAGAGAACTCGACACTTCAGACACTTCAGTGCCGCACCCTCTGCCTGGGGAGGTGGCTGTGGAGGTCTGGCTATGCCAGCTCTGGCTCTTCTGGCCAAGGTTGTGATGGACTTGTTGCCCCAGTGACATAGATAAGGAGCGCTGCCCTAAATCTGTGAGCACTGGCTGAAGCTAAGGAGCTGGGTGATGGAAAGTGGTTGGGGAGAGCACCCATTGCCTCTCCTCTGCATGAGTCACCTCTGGATGGTGTGTGCAGGAATGCACCCGCATTACTTGCTTGGGGACAGCTGGAAGGACTGGTTGTATTTGGAATGGGGCCACTTGCATGGATGTGCTGTGTGCTCCCAGCTTGACTGTGCTGAGCTCTTTATCCCATCCACACCCCAGAGGTGGCAGTGGGTGGCCTGCAGCTCTGTCCAGATCAGGATCTGCCCTGAATGAAGAGTGTGGATACACTGATAAAAAGAGTTAATCACTGAGAGACAGTCAGGTGGACGTGGGTGGTCACTTGAGGGGCAAAAAGCACTGGAAACAAGCCAGGCTGTACTCAGGTGGTCCAAGTTCCCCTTTGTCCTTGCTCTCAGTAGCTGGCTTAGATGTTAACAGGCTTCTAGGAGCACCTACTGCTCTCCCCATTTGGAACGTCTGGTGACTTTGATGGCTTTAGTGTGTCTGAATATGGCCTTATGAAAATGATAAAGACGGCGAATGTAGCTGGGAACTGATGCACCAAGGGAGGCCTTGGGATCTTTCATCTTCTGGGCTGTGAGGTCCTGATGGACAGGATGTTGGATGTCTCCCCTTCTGGCTTTTGTTTGTGAAAGCTTAGCTCTGCCTTTAGAGCAGTGAGTAGCGGAAGAGCAGGAGCTTAATTTTTGGCAAAGCGACTTATGTGACAAGAGCCCAGGCTGGTGACTGTAGTGAGCAGGAGTGTTGAGCCTCTCTGTGTGCTTGGTGGAGCCCAGGGAGGTACCAGGGTCCCAGCGGGGACAGATGCACTGAATGCCAGTTCCCAAACATGCTCTCTTAAGGCAGTGTTGCTGAGTTCAGGTATGGGAGGAAAGCAGGTAAGCCGAAACAGTTCTACAATGCTTCAGTGCCAGTGAGCATGTCCCAGCATGGAAGGATGTGTCCGTCACGCTGCTTTTCAGCTGCGTTATGCAGCGGGAGAGAGCGGTGTGCTCGGGGCTTCCGGAATAAGGAAATTTTTGTGCATCAGCACGGTCTGAAATGCCTATAATGAGATCCTCCCCTCCCACAGAGACCAAACTAGACCATGGCATTGGACTTGTTCTCCCAGGCAGCCTTCTACCATCATCTCTTTCTGTGTCTGATGAACCTTGCCAGGCTCCCATGGCTGGGCAGGATGGAGCTCCTGGCCCCATGGCTGCCTCTCCTCTCTGATGCAGGTTACTGGGCTGTTCTTGTCCTTGAATTTCTAACAGTGCATTTGAGTGGTGTTGGCCATGTCCGAACTGCAGAAGGGGGAGTCTGAACAGAAGTGGGCAGGGTAACCTTTTCTGACACCTTTTTACCAATCTGAAGGTTCCCCTCCTACAGTCTCAGTTCTTGGTGCTGGGCCTGAAGAGCTAGGCCCAGTGTAAATCAGGAGTCAATCAAATGCTTTTCCAGCCTGCTCTGCAGTGACAGGGTGGTCTGCTCTTGTAAGGACTTGGAGAAGCTCTTTTGTAAGGAACTGAGAGCAAGTTCAACTGGAAAGCTGCAGGGAGGAGGTGATAGCCCTGAGCAGAAAGGGTGGTAGCTCTGGGAGTAGGCTCTAGGTCTTACACACTGGATTTGGCCGCGCACATCAGCTCAGCCGCCTCAAGGTCACTGTGGGTCTCTTCTGGGTTCCCTGATGAATAGTCAGGACAGTTTGGGAAGGAGCGTGGAGGGGACTTGAGGAGTTCGATGCTGAGCAAGGAGTGGTGAGAGGAGGGCAGAGCCATGCAGCTGTAGCTCCCTCAGCGGCTGGTGAATGCAGTAGGTGCCACTGGGTTTGCTCAGGTGTTCCCACAGGCAGAATTTACCCGTCTCAGCGTGGTGCAAATCTCTGAACTCCAGGGGAAACTCCAGATGATGAAGAGCAATGCAGAGGCTGGGACAGGCGGCTGTCTACATGACAAAGAGTCTGTGGCTCTGCTTAGTGTCAGGACTGTCTTGTGAGGTGAATATCTCTTTGTGATGGAAGAGATGAAAGAAAGGGCTCTTCAGGCTGTTTTTCCTTTCTGTCTCTGAGAAGGACACTCCAAGATCCGAACCGCTGAATCTCTGCGTAGCATTCAAGAATAAAATTCCTTTGTATTCAGGAATGGCTCCTGGAGCTGTTTTAAGTGTGTGAGAGCCAATAAATGATTCCTTGACCTACCGAACAAGCGAGGTTGGAAAATAATGCAAATACAGTAACACTTCTCTCTAGTACAGTGACTTATGTAAATGTTGACGAATGCAGGTGCAGAGCACACTAACAGTGCCGAGGTGCTTTTGCACTTGCTCAGAGCTGTGGTAGGTGAAGATGCAGAGTTGATGTCCTAACACCCACTTTACCCTGTGATGTATTTAACCTCTGGTGCTCCAGGCAGGGCGCTCCAGGTCTGGCCAAGCGCGTGTTTCGGTATGCAAGCACTGCTGTAGAAACCAGCCCTCCTGATGGCAGGTGAAGCTTTTGCCAGATCAGGGGAAAATCTTTGACCTTTGCAACATGTTGTCCTTTTCTGCTCAGAAAATGTTTAGCATGCAGCACCCACAGATTGCTGGTCATCCATCCTTCCTGTTCCCTTCTTTCTGTGATTTGTAGTGCCAGATAAATAGCTGGTTCCAGTATTTTGTTAAGTGAAGGGACCCTTGAGGGCTGTGAAGATGGAGTCCTGCACACAGATATTGTCTGGGGAGGTGGGAGACCTAGAGTAGAAAAGGCATCATTAATCCAGGAGGATTTTTTTGGCTGCTCTTGCCCCAATCCCAGCCACCCTGAAATAGGATATATTCCTTTTTAGGGGTGACTTGTGTTGAAGTTTGCACCGTGCCTCTTGCCTGATGGCAATGGTTTGTGCCTCTGTTATGCTCCTAGGTTTATTGTTTGGTGTCTCAGGAGAACAGTGGAGACATCTCAGAACCAAGAGACTAACTTAAATTGCCCTTCCCTCCCCCTGGATTTTGCTAGAGGAGCATACGTAGGTGACTCATGTCTCCATTCCCTTCTGGGTTTCTCCCAGAAAACAAGGAATTTCAGGTGAACTCTCTCCTTGTGCGTACTCACATGTGTCCTTTTATTACCATCCTTTTATTACCATGGCACACACACGCACCTGATGTAACATACTCATTTCTGAATGGAGAGCAGCGAGGGAATTGGTTAATGAAATGCATCTCTCACTTCGATTTGTTTTGTGGGTTGGGCAGAAGCACTTGCTGCATTAGCATTCAGCTGGTGCAAATGAGGATTGTAAAGGCCTTTTTTTTTTCCCCCCTGCCACTGAAGACAGTAGTCTAGCCAAAGCTGTTTACGTGTGGATGGAGTTATTCTTTGTCCTGATTGCCCTGGGCACTGCTGACGGGACAGGGCAGTAGCAGGAAACCTGTTCAGCAGGTGGGATATGTTAACCCTGCCATCAGCCTGTGCTTCTGAGCAGCAGTTCCTTCCCTGAGCTGGGGCTCCATCCACGGTCCTCCATCCGCACCGCGTGGCAGCGGTGGCCGTGGCAAACCGGGAGGAGCGTGTCTGTGACGGCTCTTGGTGGGAGCGTGCTGTGAAGTGAACAGCTGCTCAGGCTGATGAATTAGGTTTGCAGGTTTCTCCGAGCCCTGTGTGCTCCCGTGTGGAAATACCAGGGGCATTATTTTAGTTGTGGGAAGGTGTAGCTTTCTACCTGTTAATAACTACATTTGTGGAGATTTGTTAAAGCTGTTAATTTAGCTTAAACATTTTGTGCGAGGGAGGTTCTAGAAAATTACAGTAATTGTGACTGTCAGATGAAGACATTTGCTGTGCCTGGAGGGAATGGGCCTGCATTGCGTGGTAGTGGCTGCTGGCAGCGCGCGCAGGAGAGGTTTGGTGCGTTGCAGCACCTGGAGGGACAGGCCGCAGCAGGAATCCACGCACACGGGCTCTTGTGAGCCGCTTTCCACAAGGAGAGTGTCTCTCCTCCGTGATGCGCAGTGTGTCTGGGATTTGAGGAAAGGCAGACTGGCATTTACCCTTAGTTTAAGGATTTATTTTATGGATTTTGTGCTATTTTGTGGATTAGGTGCACAGGTGAGTGAAGGCTGGTGACCGTAGGCAGAGCCAGGCTGGACCGGGAACCTCTAGCAGATGAATACACAGGCTCTGAACCATCCGCAGATGCAACGTTCACATGCTGTTTTGAGTAGGTGGGGGACTGGCATCTGTGAAGAGGCAGGAGCAAGGCCTGCAGGGGTTAGCTGGGCAGCACAGGTCCTGTGCTGCCATATGGCCCTGCAGACCGAGCGCTGTTCTGGCTCTGCCTCCACCATGCTGTCGGGCCGTGACAAATCGCTTCCATGATTTTCCGTGCGTGTTTCCCTTCCACCCCCCGGCCTGTTCAGAGGTGAGCCGTTCAGAGACGGGTCATCTGGGCGGTGTATGTGGCCTTAGTGGGGGCTGTGGCTGCCCCCATCTGAGAAATACCTACTAATAATTGTAAAAGATACAAAGGGGACAAGCACACGGAGAGTCTGGGGGCAAAGCGCTGTGGGAGAGAGCAGCAAGCCCGTTTCGGAAGGCTGAATTCCTTGCATAGACTGCATTTTCTGCCTGGGGTGTAGTGTTGCTGGCTGGCAGCCTTTCCAAGCTCACGGCCTCCTGCACGGATCAGGCTGCTGGGAGAGGGGGAGGGTGCTGTGTTTCACCATCCTGCAGTCACCCCTGGGCTCAGGGCTAAAAGCCTTGGCACATACGGCTTGGCTCCAGCTGGGTTTAACATGTCAGCAGGGAGGGAGCTGCGTGCTCCATTCCTGAAGGCGTGGAGCCTGGTGCTTTGGCATGTTGCTGAGGGCAATTTGCTGTAATGCTCTTCACCTTCTCACCTACAGTGGGTAATTTTTACTGAGTTGCCTATTAAGGTGTTCAGGGTAATCAGTGCAACAGGGCTGGGAGGTGTTTTGTGGCTTGGGACATCTATGCAAGCTAAACCCTAGATGAGGAGTTGAAAATAATGTCGAGTACGTATCTGTCATCTTTGTTTCCCTTTTCCCCTCAAGCGTTTTCTTTCCCTGACTCCCTACGTGAAAACGTCTCACTTCGCAGCACTTCTGCAGTAGTCCCTTCCATCAGAATGTGTTTCTGGGAGGAGAACAGCCTCTCCTAAGGATCCCTGTGGCCCTAGCCCCAGGGTGAGCAGTGTGTTGGAGCCTGTCTTGCGCTCACTGTGACCTGTGTGCGCATTTGTACCGGGCGTCAGAGTAGCAGGACCTGCTTTCCAGTCCTTTCCTTCCACAGCAGGCTTGTCTTGCTCTGGCTGGTTCTCTTCTTTCCTCCCAGTTCCAGCTGTTTGCAACATGGCTCTGAGCCTAGGTTGGGTCATGCTGTAGGTGTTGGACATGTTCTGCCTCCTCGATTCCACTCTGGTACCCCTTTGGATGAGAGAGGAGGAACAGAAGGGATCACAGCATGCTGTGGTCTTGGCCCCAGGCTGATGTAGAGGATGCTTGTGGAGCAGCAATGAGCCTGGCCGGCAAGTCTGTCTCTGCCTGAGCCTTGCCAGTGCTGAGATCCAGGGTTCTTGTTTGGTCCTGCATCAAAGAAGTCTTTTCACCATTCTTAACTTGTTTAGGTGTTGCTTTCTGTGCACAAAAGATCCCTGTTCGTGTTCCCTGTCCTCTCCTTCACTGGGGAGGCTGCAGGCTGCTGCTTTCAGAGCTTGCAGAAATGGTTTGGTTTTTTTTTTTCAGCCTGTTGTCAGCGATTCCCACTATCCCTGTCCTGAGCCTGTAAAAGGAAGATGACTGAGCTGCTTAGCCTCTGAATCCCACCCCAAGAGTTATCAAGAGACAGCAGTAACAGACAAAACAAGGTTTGCTCTGCATGCCAGGCTTGAACCTTCGGCACTCACTGAGCTTTCAGCCTTTGCTGGCTCTACCAGGGAGTTGTGACTCTGCTTGGGAAGCCTGGCTGTTCCTGCGTGCCGCTCGGAGCGGGAGGGACACTGCACTCCCTAATCAGGGTCGCTGTTTAGTCACGCTTCTCCACATCCTAATGAGAAATCTGTCACGGACGCCTTTCTTGGCTCTTTGCTTTTGAAGAGCTGTTCCAGAGCCCAGCACAGCAGGCAGATGGGGCTGGGTGGAGGTGAAGGGCAGGATCTGGTTCTCAGCAGGGAATGTCAAGCTTGCAGTGGCAGGTTTGGCAGGTGATGGGGAGGAACAGAGAGCAGCCCCTTGCTTTGGGACAGGTATTGTCTGGGTAACCCTGGGGAGCCCAGGAAGCGCTGTCACCTTTCATACCCCTTTGCACTTCATGCCCAAATGTGCAGAGGTAAGCTTGGCTCACTAAACGTCCTGCATCTCTTCCCAAACTGTACAAAATATACATCGGAGAGAGAGCAAAGAGAGTGGGCAGCTGCCTGCTGGGATTTACGGAGCCTTTTAACTGCTGTTGGTGACAGTGGTGTTGCTGTTCGTGCATGCCATGTGCTTCTTAGGTTCTCCAGAGACTGGAGACTGGTCTAAAGCTGCTGTAAACTTTGGGACCTCGTTGTATCAGCTTAGATGATGCCACTTAATAATGAACAGAAGAGAGATGAGTGACCTGATGTGAAGTGGAGGGAACAGAAATGCCTACAGATTTCACCTTTTTAGAAGGACTCCTGCCTCTCCCATCGTGACTCTTCTGGGTACATGACCCTTGAGAGCCTGCCAAAGTATTCTTATTTACACTTGTAGGATGAAAAGAGAATAATGGGAAAGAGTATTAAGGATATCTGCTGCCAGGAGAAGGTTGTTTTGATGGTGCCATCCTGAATGTGTGCTGCCATTTGTTGGATTTTCTCTTAAACTCTTGGGTTCAGCAAGTTTTATTAACATGAGCTTAAAAGATCTTGCAATCTGTAGAAATTACTCTGTGTTAAAGTGGTCTACAGTGTATGTTTGAAACTACTAAAGCAGTTGGCTGAATCGGGGCCTTACGTATTAATGTATTTTTCAAAATTTTCCAGGAAAACATTTTTCATTGCCATTTGTATTGAATTGAAAAACTAGACTTGGCGGACAGCTGGTGGGAGAATTCAGTCTATAGCTGCTGCGGAGAGCAATGAGTTGCTTTAAACATGTGTTAACTATTTAAATTAAAGAAAAACACTAATGACAGCTGAGAATACGCTGAGGTTAAAATGGGTCGTGTAAAAGCATTACATTTTCAAAACTGTACATACTTTCTCAAGCTAACGCTGCAGTAAATTGTGTATGTGTGTGCATGTACGTTTGTGTGCTTGTGTGTTGATGCACAGAAAACTTCAGTTTTGGAGTCCTACAAAACCCAAAGCAATGATGGATGTGCTTGGGAAGCGGTGGTGGGACAAGCATGTAATTGTGTTGGAGGACCAGAAGGTCACTTGGGGTCCTTATAAGCACGGCGCTGTGCTTGGGCAGCAATCAAGCCTGGCTTCTGGCTGAAATTTATGGTTATTGTGCCACGTTCCGGATTTCTGGTGCTTGTGTTACAGCATTGCTGGATGAATTTGTACTGCAGGGTGGGTTTAACAGCAAAGGCGGTTTAACAGAGACTTATTGAAAGCAGGAGGCAGTTCTTCTGCTGGAGAAGAATACAAGATTTCTGCCCCTATCAAGGAGCCTGCATGCATATTCAAAACCCTACCGTGTGACGGAGATGACTTCGGGTTATGCTAGTGATAGGACAGATGCTGACAGCCCCAGGGGGAGGGTTTCTGCTCCGCTGAAATCAGCGGGGTTTTGCTGCGTGCGTGGAAGGGGAGGAGGATCGGGCATGGAAGGGGAGGAAGATCGGGCAGCTGTGTGTGAATGGTGGGAAGGGAGTGGTCCCAGAGCAAGCACAAGCGTTACTGCTTTGTCTCTGAAGCAAGTTCAGCCTCTCTAGTAGAGAAGGAAGTGTACGGACAGGGGTGAGCCTTGAGAGCAAACAAGTGTCCTGGCATGTATGAAATGCATCCTCCTCCTCTTAGCAAGGTGGCTGTGGCTGTATTCCCTTGGCTGCATCTCATCTGCTTGAGTAGGATGAAGTTGGTTGCTGCAGGCAAAACCGTTCACTATGGAGAGGGAGGATCATAACTCTTACGGTCTCTCGCCCTAGTCTCCAGCATTGCCAGCCCGTGGGCAGTTGTTTTGTGTAAGTAACTTGACATCTGGCTTTGTTCTTCCTCTTGCCTTGTTTTAATTTCCTGTGGCTGCGGGAGTGCCACAAGGCAAAGGGAAACTCTCGTCTCTCAGGGTTGTGGCATTTCCCCTCTTCTTTTTCTCATTCTACATGTCCTTCCCAAATGGAGCAAGTGAACAGACAAGGAAGCAATTTAGGAAGACAACTGCTGAAACCCGGTAATTGCCCCTCTTTTCTCTTATAATGTTGCCTGAAAGGAGAAAATGAGGCAAGAAGCAAATTTGCACATTGAAACCTTTCAGTTACTGTTGTTAGGACTGCTAAGGGTCTGTAGGGCATGGAATTACATTTCAAGCTATCTTTAGGAGAGAAAAGCCTTCCTCTTAATTTATGCATCATAACAGGTTTGCATTTCTCAGCAGAAACACTGAGTTACTAACTTTCCATCCTTTCTTCTTTTCCCAGCATTATCACGCTTTTTCCAACAGCCGGAATCACAGGCAGTGGAAGAAAATGGCATGGCCCGGTTTGAGTGTCGGATCGAAGGACTGCCCTCCCCTGTCATCACATGGGAGAAGGACCATGAAGCTGTTCCAGCAGAACCCAGGTGAAACCCTGATTGCTTTCCTGGGTTAGCTAGTAAAAAAAGTAAAACAAAACCTGACTATTTAGCATGTGGAAATCCTTCATAAAAAGGTAGAATAAAGAGACAGATGATGAACCAGGTTTGGACCTGTGATTAGTGGTGTAGGAGGAGATGTTCAAGGGGCCTGTGCAAACAGGTCCACAAAACACCTAAATAAAATTAACTTTAACCCAAACAGTCTAACCCACCAAAAAAACCCCCAAAAAAGACCCAAGCCCTTTTTTATTACTGATCTCTTGTTCTTTGAGGTGCTGGAGTGTGGCCAAAGAAGGGCAACAAAGCTGATGAAGGGTCTAGAGCACAAGTCCTGTGAGGAGCGGCTGAAGGAAGTGGGGTTGTTCAGCCTGGAGATGAGGAGGCTGAGGGGAGACTTGACCGCTCTCTACAGCTCCCTGACAGGAGGGTGTAGTGAGGTGGGGGTTTGTCTCTCCTCCCAAGTAACCAGCGATGGGACAAGAGGAAACGGCCTCAAGTTGTGCCAGGGGAGGTTTAGATTGGATATTAGGAAAAATTTCTTCACTGAAGGGTTGTCAAGCATTGGAACAGGCTGCCCAGGGAGGTGGTTGAGTCCCCATCCCTGGAGGTGTTCAAAAAAACATGTAAATGTGGTGCTTAGGGACATGGTTTAGCGGTGGCCTTGGCAGTGTTTGGTTTATGGTTGGACTAGATGATCTCAGAGGTCTTTTCCAACCTAATCAATTAGATGATTCTGGAACCCTTGCCATGATGGACCAAATGCTCACTCTATAAAAAGATAGCTTCAAGGAAATGAAACTGGCTAGAAATTGGTTGATAAGCAAAGTTAGTAATTGAGACTCGAGCCTTGGTTCTGCAGTGGCCTGGAAGGTCTGTATGCAAAGATGCACCATTTCAGCACAGTTTACATCAGCTGTTTACTCCCCATCCAGAGTACTGGAGGGAAACTACGAGGAGTATGCAGAAGGGCAGACAGCAGTCTAAAAGTGAACAATGAAACTTGAAATTGTGCCAGTTGTTAGAGCACAGAACCTGCACCCTGTGAAGGCCTGTGGGTGTATGGAACAGGCACAGCAGGCTGCAGCACAGGCTGCCTTTGGCTCGTCCTCTTGTGTGAAGTTGAGGTAGAAGTCTTTGGGGGATCGGAGCCTGACATGAGGAATAGTTCTCCAGCTGAGAGGAATAGTCCTCCAGCTGACTGTGGGGGTACAGTGCTGGGGGTGCTGGGCGTACCCAGCTGAACTCCGTGATACGGTTTTTCTTTCATTTTGGTTGTGGTTTTAGAGACAGTCATTTTTCTTCCCTGTTTTCCTGCACAGATTTCTCAGGGTTAATGATTCTTCTAGAGTACCGTGTGTGCTCAGTAACATGGGAGGTCTTTGTGTTTGTTTTATTCCCATGTTTAGAGGTCATCTAATGAAAGACCCTGAATTTTCTTCTTTGGGGGAAATAAGAGTCCTGTAGTATGATACCTTTTCCTTAATGAAGGTCACTTACAGGCATGAGAAGAGAATAAGCCATTAGTTGGCTGTTAGTTGGTCTGTAGACATCACTCCTGCGGGGGATCAGTGACTGCGCTGTCCTTTAGTTCTTAAAAGCTGATTTTCTGTTCTGCAGAAGGAGCTGTTTCCTTCCAGGGAAGTTAAGCCGAGAGGAAGGAAAGAGGGGTGGGGTAAGGTTTAGGAATAATTTTGCAGCAATGACGGTTTCTGTAAGAATAACCGCTTATATCCTTGAGTCTGAAGTGTGGCGTCTAAAGGTTTATGGGATGCTGTTGCTTTGTAATGAGCAGAAAATGGATAAATAAAAAAAGAAAGAAAAAACAAAAAAGAAGGCATTGCAGAGGGAAGTGTGCCATAGATAGTGCAATGGCTTTTTAATGAGACAGCTCGATGGATGTTGTGAAATTACTTGCTCGGAGATTGCTTTCAACACGGGCAGCCTGAAAATTGTTTTCCTTGTAAAAGCCAGACCATAATCTCTGCCTGCAGATCTTGCTTTTTAAATCATGTTTTAGCTAATACACTTTTTCAGAAGGATTTGCTTTTTTGTTGTTGTCTAGTTGTTGTTGTTGTTGTCATTGTTGGATTTAATATTACCGGCTTTCGAAGGAATTAAGTGAATTCCAGGAAACGTTGGCTGCCAACCAGAGCTCTCTGTTATCCTTACCCCATCATGCCTAAGGACCAGATCTCAGGCCAGCCTCTGATTACTGCGGACTCCCTCCTGTGCACACAACTGATGAGCCTGTGAAAATGCAATCATTTGGATAGGTAGGCGTCGGGATGATGATTTCATATTCCAGTATAGCAGGGTTGGGTGTATGTGCAAAATCAGGCTCTGGGGCTATAGATAAACCCTTGAGATAATGCTACTACATCATTATTTTAAGAGGGCTAGAATAGTCATGGCAAGCTGATAATTGCTTTTTATTTTTTCCTTTTTTTTTTTCCTTTTTTTTTCTTTTTTATGTTGATCTTGCCTTTGGGTTGTTGTCCTTGGGTGCAGGTTCTAGCATGGTGCCACCACAAAGGTGCAGAAGGCTGAGCTTAAAAAATACTTAGACAACCCAAGGGGTAGACAAGTGCTTATTGATGTTTTCAGAATACCTTTCCTGCCCTGCTGAAGTTCAGGACAGAATCAAACTTTCGTATGTGAGTATAGCACAGAAGTATTTTGCAATTCTGGCTCTGAAGTACTTTTGAAAAAAATACGGTCTTAAATCTGCAGCGGCTGCTGAGAGGTGGCTTGCAGGATTTCTCTAGATCGCCGTTCCTTTGGGGTGTGTGCTACATCTCTTGGCGTAATCTCTTCTTTGTTTTAGGTGCTGGCTGGGTTTCACACCACGCTCCAAATTGCTGTTTATTTTCTCTAGAGCCAAGATGGGTACTTGCTAGGAACTGGAGGTCTTTGGAGGTCTCCACATAAACACATACCCTACAGATCACATGGTCTGCAATCACAACATCTTTTTCCACATTTTGGCTAAGTGAGGGTTTTACCTGTGTGGAGAGTCTACTTCTGTCATGCGTCAAGAGTGCCTTAATGTGGTTCGCATTCACGTACAGGGCTCTTGAGCTGTGAGCAACGGGGCTTGCAGGCTGTAAGCCTGCAACAAAGCTGCAGGTTCCTAACTTGTCCTGAGGACTGTTGCTTTAGTCTATTTTGTATACCTTCAACAGGCTGTGAGGAAGGGTGTGCCGGCAGTTTCGTGGGAGAAAGTAAGGAAGGGAATTGGATTGCTAATGCTGGAATATTCTCTGCTATACATACAGTGTCGCCCACTGAGCTATAGGGTTGCCAGGTTTGGACACAAGGCAGCGGTGCTTGATTTCAGGTCTTGAGCACCGTTCCTGTGATTGTCACTGGAGAGGTGAGCAGCCTTCGGCCCCTCTGTGCTCTCTTCTCTGCCCCTGCTCTCCTGTACGAGCCTGCCTGAGGAGGAGCAGAGGGGAACAGCTACGTGTTTGTGCTGTTGCTCTTGCAGCTTGCTGCCTCCTGTGCCCGTGGTAGTTGGGCCCTGGTCTGAGTGTGCTGCCCTTTAACCAGCTACCTGCTGCAAGCAGAGGGCTTGACTTTCGCCCCCGGTCAGGGCAGTCTCCTGTGAGATCTTGGCACTGTAGCTGTCAATGGCACAACTCCCGAGACTGCTGAGGTTCCAGCATTTCTGTTTCTCCCAGGGACTTCGTCTATCTGTCCTTTGATTTTTGTTTTCTGCTTAATCTCTAGTGAAGGTGAGCAGACAAAAAGATCTGCCTTATGTGGAAGAAAAGCTAGTGCCAACTGTCTGCTCTGAGTCATCAGGCAAACTTAGCTTCCTTGCAGGGAGCCTGGGGATGGAGCAAAATGCCCATGCATGTTGTCTGGAGGCTTCTAGTCCAGAGCTGCTGGGAGCCTGAAGAGCTGGAGGCTTTGTGAACGACTGGAAGAAATTGTGGGTAGAGAAATCCTGCATTTCTTCCCTCCTTCCTTACCTGGGAGAGCAATGCTCACCTCTGTTGTGCTTTCCCAACAGGACATACTGCATTAAGTAGATGTCTCACTGCTGGCCTCGCTAAACAGACCATCTCGACTACATGTTGATCAAGTCTCCCCACTCACTCCCCCTTGCCTCCAGCTCCTGCTTTCTTCAGAAACACAGTGGCTTGTTTTCTGTGCTCAAGAGGAGCAGAGTGTGTTGGCTGAGAGTGACCATGGACACAGTCCTGAGCAGCCTGGTCTAGGTGATCCTGCGCTGAGAGGGGAAAGAGCATAGACAATTTTTGGAGGTCCTTCCCAGCCTCAGTGAATCTGTGATACATAATTGGAGTGTCTTTTTGTGGCTGGGAGATGCTTTGCCTAGTGTTTGAAACATGTTGATATTAATTACAGACTCAAATAGCAGATGCACGACAAAAATAAATATTATCGCAGTGGGAGGCTTTCCCTCCGCAGAGCTGAGAGGATGCAAATATTTGTCGTCTTTCTCTTGAGTCCTGATGAGGCATCCTGATGAGGGCTTTCTGGGTGCCACCTTCGCTGAGGTCTCTGGAGCTTGATCCTGAGAAAAGTGTCTTTGTAAGTAGCAAGAGTATGGCTTTAGGGACGTGGGGCAGTTGCCCTTGTGTACGTGGGAAGCTTCAGCAAGTCTGTCCCCATGAATTGGGCTGTGGGATTGTGCCAGTAGAGGCAGCATGGTCACTGGAGGAGCTCTGTTAGGTCTTCTCTCTCTTCATCAGCTGTGAAGAAGACAAGAAGTGATGAGCTCAGATTGTGGCACCTAAGGTCCAGGATAAACGCTAGACTCACAGCAGGGATATTTGTCTCTGGAACAGACCGCTTAAGGCAGGGGACGTATTTCTATTACTGGAGATGTAGGATAAATGTTTGCAGCAACAGGTGTGCTGTTGGTGACCGTGGCTTGACCACAGTGTGGGCGATCTGTTAAGGTCCTCCTCATTCCATGACCCTTGCTCATGGCAGTCCAGCTGTCTCAGCACCTGGAGAACCACAGTTTTACTTATTGGGTATACTTATTGGGATCTTTGTGGATGGAAGGACTGGCATTCATGGTTGTAACTTGTCTTTGTGCTGTTCCCGTGGAATAGCTGCTGTCCCTCCCCTTAGCAATTGCCTTTGAATGTGTCCTCTTCCTAATGAAGACTGATAACCCAGAGCTGCCTGTCAAAGCTCGGCAGCTCTGTTTATAGAGGCTTGCAATTAAAAATGGATCTCATATATAATTAAAAAGGATCACGTAGGCTTTGCGCCTTGCATTCAAGAATAAAGAGGCTGCCATTTAGGAATCCAGGCAGAAAATGGAGATGCTGACAGCCAGCTCCTACTTTATGCTAATTGCTAATCATCTGCTTTGTTCAGGAGAATGCAGCAAGGATTGTGTTCATGTTGTGAGCCATGTAGCCGTTTCACTCCATGGCAGCGTTGCCCAGTAGCACCCCATGGGCAAATGGGGGGGATACTGAATGCCCGGCTGTAAGGTTGTCAGCTTGTGAAAGCCAGATCCTCTTGGAAGAACAAACGCAATCAACACAACCCAGGAACGGTGCAGCTTCAGGTGGTTGTTTGGGCCATGAAGGTGTAGCTGTGTATCAGTTGCTCCCTTCATGTACTTGAGGTGCAACAGGAAAAAGATGATGCTCAGACTTCTTTGCAATGTATTTTTTCTCTGTCTACCAAACCTTTGTGAAAAGCAAGTGGTGAAACTGGCTGTCGTGTGTGCGAAGGCACTCGTACACTTGGAGATGTCTACAAATCTGCATGTGGGAATGTGGATGTGTGTATGTAGTTGTTTTATACTATATACAGTTGGCTTGTATCAGCAAAGCCTTCTTGGCCTGGTCTCCCAAAAGTCTTTGTCTTGTGAAAACTCCAGTGCAGCAGATGGGTCTGTACCTGCTGCTTTGTAAGAACCACCAGTTGGGTGGCTCAAAGGTTCGTCAGTCCCACCCTGCTGTGATTACCAGGGTCTGTGCGTGATACATCTGCAGGTGAAAAAGCAGGGATAAAAGGGCTTTGAGTTGATGAATAGCTCAGGTAAGGCATAGCCTGTCTCACACTCTTCTTTTTGGTCACTCAGGTTTATAACTCTTCCAAATGGTGTCCTCCAAATCATGGATGTGCGGGAGAGTGATGCTGGGGCTTACCACTGCGTGGCAACCAACGCTGCCCGAAAACGCTACAGCAATGATGCAGTCCTCAGTGTCCTGAAAGGTAAGGTGCAGGCAGGAATGTGTTGGACTGGGCCCGTGCCTGCTGGATAGCCATTGCATGTGATGGCAGGCTGAGCTGAAATACCAGTGACAATTTTTCCTGCAGGTGTGGCTCTGCACATGGCAGGCTTTGGTTAAAACTTGCCAAGAAGGCATTTTATTAAAGATTTCTCTGTACTCTGATGGGGTGAGCAGGCTGGGTTGGGAGGTATTGCCACCTGGGAGTCACAGCTGGCTGCTCTGCCCAGCTGCAGGACTAGGCAGCCCACAGTAATAATGGGGTTGTTTCTCTTTGGACCAAGGGATTTTTTTGCAGGTCGTTTGTAGCAGTGAGTGGATTTTAACAGCCCTAGACTCTGTGCTCTGGCACCCTGCTTGTAACTTTGGGAAGCGCAGGTTGTTGCAATCTTATCTCCAGCGGCCTTGGATGGCAAGACAAGTAAAGGCTGGCACGGACAAAGGAAGACGCCTAAGCCAGCAAGAGACACAGTTGGAGCCGGAGTAGCTGGCAGGGCTGTATCTACCCTGGGTTGCCTGGCAGGGTCCAGAGGAGGTTAGGCACAAGTGACATCCGACTTGCATTCCATGTCGGTGTTGCTGGCTCTTTGCTGAGCTGTTGGGTAGGCTCCAGAGGTCTTTTTGTGGTATTTGGGAACAGCCTCAGCTGGGATTTCTTCCGGTGACACAGACCGTTGGAGCAAGGCTTTGGCTGTGAGCTGTCCTTCGCCTCCCAGTCTGGGCCTCAGCCTCTTAGTGCATTTTCCTCTAAACCAAGAGCGCGGTGGGCAAGTCTGGGCATGAGAATGCAGCTGAAAGCGTAAGTGCAGCGGGGGTCTCCAGGCTCCAGCATCCTTCGCAGCGCGCCTGGCTGCCTCCCCAGCATTGCATAATCCCTGTCCTGCAAGCGGGCAAACTCACCAGGGCGGGGAGTCTGGCTGAGCTCTCCCTTCTCTCGGGACGGTGCCCCCCTGCCACATCCGTCTCCTGTTCCTGCTGACCCCAGTGTATTTTGCAGGCAGCTTTAACTTTGAAAGCTCTGAAATTCTTCCCAGCCCGTTTTGTCTTTGTTTAGGATTGTGTTGCTTGGCATTCTGCTACCAATGTATTTTCACAGAGATGGCTTTGCCGTTCATCCATCAGCAGGGAGTGTAATTAACTGTGGAGCCTGAGAATACACCTCTGATCAATGGATTGTGTCGTGGAGGTAATCTGTGTGGAATCTGCAGAGAATTCGTGAGGGGTTGAATGCTTTGTATCTAATTGCCAGCCCCTGCCAGATCCTCCGTGTGCTTAATGAAGCACAGAGGCGAGGGGATCACTTGCTATGGGCAGTTCCACGCTCCAGAGACAGCTCCCATGTTGGGTCTGGTTCACTATTGATAAGTAATATTGATCAAGCTACGAAGGTGAATATGCCATCCTTGGCGTCATAACTCGTTCTGCATAATAGTATCTTGTAACTCTGCAATGTTTAATCTGCTTTGCAAATGCAGGCAATGGAAGAGGTTAAATGGGAAGCGTTCCTTCTGGAGCACCAGCCGGCCGGAGCAGATTTCTGCCTGGATTTCTCACCCAAATCTCGCTTCTGCAGCACTACACCACCCGCTGGCTGCAAAAACAAATATGCGAGGTTGAGTTTTTCACCAGATTGAGCTGATAGCGATGAAAAACATGCCTGTTAAATCTCTGGGTTTTTTTATAATTGGGGAGAAGTATCTCTGAGACAGATGGGAAACTGCAGTGACCTGTGCAGGCTGCAAACTCCTCCGTGAGTGACTGGCATGGTATTGATCCTTTTTTGTTTCAGCACTTCAGCATCAGAGGCACATTTTTGGATGCCTGAACTGGCTTGAGGGGTCTTTTCCTCCCTGTTCAGAAGCAGCTGATAGTAGTTGGAGTGAACTGGTCAGGCAGAAATCCTTTGCTGGTTGTAAAAAATAAAACCAAACTAAACCAAAACAAACCAAAAAAAAATCCCAGGAAAACAAAACGAAAAGAACAATAGCCTGAAAAACAGCTTGGGTTGCTTGTTTGGAAATTTCAGGGACCAAACTCCTATGTGTCTGCCAGCAGGAACAACTCAACTACTTCCCTCCTTGCTGATGGCTAGCGAGTCATTTGTGCTGAGGTAAGATGGGAGTCCAGTCTTTCAGTCCCGCTGCGCTGCCAAGGCTCCTGGAAGAGGTTTGTGCAGTGGGACCTGGAGTCTCCTTACCGGCTGCGCCTGCAGCTTTGGTGACCCAGTGACAGCACCGGGCAGTGCCCTCTGATGATGACAGCCTATGTGCTTGTGACGGATTTTGGGGGCCGTGGTGGTTATAAGGCGAACGCTGCCACTTGCGCTGGGTTGCCAGCCCTCAGGCCTGGGAACNGTGCTGCCTTTGCTTGGGGTCAGATCTTGACGGGGCTGTGTCGTGTTTCTTGTAGCTCCCTTTTCTGGAAGCAAACTCTGGAGCCCTACTTCCTAACTTCCTTTATATTCCTAACTTGTATATAAAGAGTTACTTCTCAGTGTGTCCTGGTTGTGTTCCCAGGTCCTTGGCATACACAAGGAAGTGCTGCCATGCTTCATAAAGTGGTTCTCAAGGAAGAATAGCAGAAGGGCTTGGGGAACGTGACGTTGTGTGATCTCAGTAGGTCACTTTGCCTATCACTTCACTTTTTCCCTCCATGTCATGCACATGCTTGCTCTGTCTGTCTTTTCTTGGGGATAGGGACTACTTCTTGCTATGTGTTTGCCCCACATCTGGTACGCTGTGGTTTGTCTCCCCAGTGCAGCACAAATAACCATCAGAGTCAACAAAGCGTGGTCCTGGGAGCCAGAGCTCTTGGGTTCTCCTTTCCTCTCTGTTGTTGGGCTACAGAGGAGAATCAGTTCCTTGACGCTTTAACTTCTGCCTCTGTAAATAGGGGTAATGTAATAGGTTTGGAGCTGCCCTCTTAGAAGTGATGAGTCGGTCTGGAGGGTGATCATGGGCCTTTGGTGCTGGAGGTCTGTCTGCTCAGGTGAGCTGAGCATCAAGGTGCGCTTGCGGAAGAAGATGCAGATACGTACCTGATTGTGGGTGTGGGGTTTTTCTTCCTCGTGTCCTCTGCGCTCTATTCCTGATCTGTGTGTGCAGAGTAGCCATGATTGTTGTGACACGTCACTCTGGTGTATGGGTAAAACCTTTGCCTCAGACCAGGCTGGCAAGAATCGGAATGTGCAACAGACTTCCCCCAGCGCCAACAAAACATCTATGCAGCGATGTTCGTGCGGTGGTCTCGGCAGTCACGTTCCACATGATCCTGTGCCTGTGCTGCAGTAAATGCAGGAACTGGGAGAACAGATCAGGGTGATGGGCGTAGGTACATCAGGGCTGAGGTCTGGGCTGAGCATGCCACTGAAGAGTCTTCCAGCAGATGAGCACGTCCCCCGTGAGTTGGGATTTAGTACTGTGTTATTAGAGATGACACTGCGAGATTGCCGTTGGCAGAACATCATTTACGTTGACAGTTGTAGCAGCTTGCTACAGCAGTGTCCCAGGAAATGTATTTTTCAGCCAAATATTTGTATGAAATATGATAACAGGGACAGAGCTTGGAGGCAGCTGAACCACCTTCAAGGTTTTTATTCTTTTGGTGTTTGTATTGCGGTGGCTTGCAGGTATCAAGGGAGAGCCTGGCTCTGGGTGCTGGCACCTGGGTAGTTCCTGCTCCAAAGGATCGTAGGAGAATGCAGCTATCAAATGGGATGAGCACTGGGGATGGAGGGGAAGGTGGTGATGAAGTGAGCAGCACTCGCAGTTGGCCACCACCTCGCAGAAACAGACGTGCTGTTACCGCAAGTGGATTTTCAGTCCCTGCATGTGCGAATGACGTGCTGGATGCTGGGTTGGCGCTCAGCCTGAGCCCTAACGACACGTGCTGTGCTCCTTCGCAGCTTGGAGCACAGATACTGTGCAATCTAGGGACAGGGCAGTTCAGATTCGGGTCAGTCCTGCTCCGGTCTGACCTCCCTGACCGCAGCCGGGTGTTGATACCGTTGTGTGTGCTGCCTGTGATGGACAAGGGCAGCGTCAACCAAAGCGGGGTGATGGTCCCACCTGGTCAGGGGTGGTCTTCCTCTGGCAGGAACCCACGTGGCAGAGGCAGCAGGACCCTACGGTGTGGTGGGGGCAGAGCTGGCGGGGGGAGAGCTCTCCACAGCTGTGTTTGTGGGCACAGGAGACTGCGTAAGGCTGTGCTTCTGGGAGGCGAGAGGATCATGGAAACGTGTAGGGAGAGAAAACATGGGGTGGGATAAGGCAGCTCTATTTTTACTGTGAGTTGTTGGCTTAACCAGCAAGTGACGCTTCACCTCTGGCGAAGGAGGCATCCCAGTTCCAGCCTGCGATTGCTGTGTCCCCGTTCCGTGTGCCTCTTCTGCTGGGCACGCACCTCTGTCACTTTTCGCTCTCTTCTTTTAGCATCCTGTTTTTCTTTGCCCTCTGCTCTCTCGCTTTACTAGCAGTTAAGAAGGGAGGTGCTCTCCACTTGACATCCCAAAAGCTCAGCCATGAGGACTCTGTTTATGTGTGTTTTGAAGCTCCAGTTTCCTGGGCAGCAGCTATCCGAAGCTGTTTGCATAGTGCATCTGCTGTGTTGTGAAAAATGCTCTTGATCCTCCTCTGTGGCAGAGGATGCTAAGCAAACCACGGTAAGTGTGAATTCCGAGAATGGCAAGATCAAGGAGGAGATACACGGCCTTTCTAGCTTAATAAATAGATCTTTAAAGCTAGAAGTGACCTTCTGCCTAACATGAGCTGTAAACTTTCACTCCATCTCCCTTTTACTGAGCCTAGCAATGCTAGTGATTTGAAGCACGCATGGAACAGGACTGAGACCACAGATTTTGGGTGAAACTTGTGAAGGGCTGGTGCAGACACGCGTCAGGCACCCACCCAAACACACAGCTCTCTCCTTGACTGGAGTTTGTACAGGGCCAGCGTACATCACATCACTCCCATCGCTGAGGGAAAGCTTCTCGTAGCTCAAGTGTCAGCAGCCTGTTCCCGGGAGCCGGAGGGGGAGTTTCAGCTCAGCTGTCTGTGAAGTTCGGTGGGGCTATGATATGCCACGCTCCTGACAGCTCTAGCAGCCTGCGGTGACAGAGGGTTTGATAGAAAATTCAGAGCCCTCACCTCGCATTAAGCAGAACAGCTAAGCCCGGGGTTGGAACCGAAGTGAGTGGCAGCAGAGGTGTCAAGGATAATAGAGCAGAACAAGGGATGTACGGCTGGGAATAGGTGAGCTGTTTCCAGGTCCCGAGGGGGAACTGGTCTCTCTCACATGCAGCGTTGGCTGTGCATTATGTTTGGAGCTGTTGGGTATGGCCAGGCTTGTGTGTTACAGGCAGCTCTGCCTCCGACTCCTGATGCTCAGGATGGCTGGATTCAGGCATGGTTTGTGGTCCCCCAATGTTCTCCACGTGCATCTCTCGTTAATCCATATCTGCTGCGCTTTTGAAGCTTCCTGAAATAAGAGCTGGTGTTTGGTAAGGCTCTGACTGAAGCAGGGTTTAAGTGGCAGCCTCCATTCAGCTCTCCTCCGAGAGCCTTTTGGTGCTGGTGTAGCCCTGTGGTGCCTCAGCACCTCTGCGCTGCGGGGGTCACACCTGGCCTCTCCTGGAGGGCATTGACAGGCTGTGCCCGCACGGTGAGGCTGAAAGGGAGCTAAGAAGAGAGATCATAAAGAGGTCACCAGATTGCGGTGGGCTGCGGGACAGGAAGGTTGATGTGGTGGGGTTCCTGATGGCACTTGTTAATTATTAATCATCTGTGTTACAGCAGAGCCTCAGTAGCTCTCTGAGGTCGAAGGCTAGCAGTGCCCCACAGCACTTACAGCCTCCTAACAGCTGGAGGGAAGATGTTGCAAGTGTCCAGAGGCATAGCAAAGCTCATGGTCCTGTTGCTTTAGACATGAGACAGGCATATGGAGGAGGCTTGTCCCTGTCTCAAAGATGCACCAGTACCTACAGGCCCGGTGGTGCTAAGGAGCAGGAATGGGGTGAAGTCGGCCCAGATCACGGGGGAGGCTGAGTCAGGAGCTGAGCCATGCTGCTCTGAGCCCTTGCTTGGATGTCTCAGATAGCAGGGATTGCTTAGGACACAGCTGGGAGTTTGCCTTCAGTAAGGGAGAGATGCTTTTGCCCAGCTCAAATGGATTGTGAACGAGAGTGGGAAGGAGGGAAAGAGAAGGATGGGGTAAGGAGGGGCAGGTGGTGTTACCAAAAACTGGGTCTTCAGGCACAGCCTTGGACAGATTGGGGTTCTATGCGGCACTCAGCAAGTGTCCAGCCGAAGGGCTTTGACAGAATCTGTGGATATCACTAATGATCTTTCCCCATGGAAAGCCAGCTTTCCTTCCAGACTTTTCCTAGAAAAACAGATTTGCATTGTCCTGAGTTAATGCAGATGCATCCATCTGCTTTTAGTTCTTCCTTCCAAGTTGGCAGTCTTCATTTGCTGCCAGACTGTGTTACTGTAGGCTCCCAGGGTGTTGTGTGTTCGAAGCATAGCTTGTAGGAAGCATTCTGCGTACCTGGCATCAGGGAGACCATGCTACGAGGTGGCTTCCCGTAACGTTTCTCTTTCCAAAGCTGTGCCTGACAGTAATGTGAACGGCCATCTCTGGCAGATGGAATGGGGCAGAGCACAAGCCCTGGTCACAAAGAAAGCAGGTTGTGTCCTTCTGTGCAGCCCAGGGCCTCCGATCCTGTTCCCTCTCTTCTGTTGCTAGATGTATGTGAATTGCAAATCTGATGTTGCAAATCAATCTGAATTGCAAATAGATCCGATGAAATAGGTGTCAGCCCCTGGGAAACATCAACCTCTGAGCACAAGGAGGAAGTTACTGGAGTGAAATGGCTCCAGTCACTGAGACAAGGTGAGGCGACTGAGTAAGGAGGAGTTTCAGGGCTTGCGACCTGTGAGCCAGAAGGGTCTTCTGTTGACCATGTCTCTGTCTCATTTCTATGCAAGAGGTAACAGAGTATCTTTACCTGCCTTGCAGCTTTTTTTCTTGGAGATTTCTCTTGTATCATCCTGGAAGGTGATGTGCTGGCCTAGGAAAATGACAAAGAGAGCTGGCGTAACGGTGGTTAAAGAAGTGTGGGAATGTTCCCACTGAATCCAAGAGGCTGGCAAGCTTAGGTCCCCCGGGCCATTTGGTGTTTACTGATTAGGAGGGGGTGTCTATATGTAAATCTCTGATACTGTGGCTTTTGTTAAGGGTCTTCGGATGCTTTCTGGCTATTACTTTTGCACCTTCACTTCTGTGAATTAGCTATGTTACAAACTCCGAGCAGATGGAGTCGCGGTGATGCTGAGAGATGTGCCTGCAGCAGCACAGTGAGATAGCGGCAGGGACCAGGGGAGAGACTGTTTCTCTTGAACCACTGGACCAGAGCCTGGCCCTGCTGGGAAGCTGGGATGTTGTCCTGACTGGTCAGGGCTGAGGCACTGTGCTGGAGCTGTGTGGAGGATAGGTGCCCACAGCAGCCAGGCGGGTTGAAGGGCTGGACTGGAGCAGCACAGGTTGCATCAAGGATGGGGTCTGGCTCTTCCCTTCGTGCTGCCGAGAATGGCGTGTTGCAGTTGCACCGGTGTTGTTGGTTGTGGGACGTACCTGATGTAGTGTGGTGGTTCCTGGTGCGGTGATAACTTTGCAAAGCATCCTCTTGCAGCCCTTGTCTTTCTTGTCTGTGTTCCTGGCAGCTGCTGGGGAATGGCTGGGGCAGTGCTTTAAGGGCTCAGCACGAGTAACATAAGCTGTCTGCTTCTTGGGGTTAGGGCGGGGAGTCTGCTCTGCCATTCTCCAAACTGCTTCAGAGACACTGGGGTACCTCTGCTCCTTTCTTCATTTCTTTTTGTTGGCCTCTCATCTGACCTACAGGCTTAACTCCTACTGTACACTGAGTGACTTTCCTTCAAGGAGTTTGTTTGCACTAAGAACTGTGAAAATGTGCCAGGAATGACTAAAAGCTTGTTAGTTACATGATGGTGACATTATCAATGATGCTCCAACATGGTCCTTCTGATAGGTCTCAATGTCCACTGTGCCCTAAGCTTGGGTTCCCTACTGCCTCTGCCACATTCCAGCTCCTGGTCTGCTTCTTCTGCCTCCCAGAAACAATCTGTGACGTATCTGCAGGCTTCTGAGGATTCAGATGCATGGCCTGAAGTCTCCAACCCTTGGGCTGACTTGGGCCTGTGGCAGAAAACCAGAAGAGCCCTAACCCTCGTAAGAAGCGGGAGCGCTCGGTGCTGCAGGGCTGCATGGCCGCGGCTGTCGGCGCGGCACCTCCTGTTTATTTTGCCTAGCTCCCGCTCGGAGCGGTGCAAATGTAGGCGCTTCCAAGCGCTCGCTGGGGGGAAGCAAGCAGGAATTCGTTGTGCAGTCTGGCTGGCTCCCATCCCTTTTGGCTTGATGAAGAGCAGTTCCAAATGCATGTACGCAAACAGAGAGCCAATGTTGACAGCTTTACAGGAGCGGAGTGGTGGGCAAAGCACACTCCGACTGCTTTGCAGCAGAGCTAGATGTTCCCTGGACATGTAAAGCTCTATACCCTGAAGGTTCAAGGGTTTGGGGTGGGGGAAGAGCCCCCTAAAAATCCAAAGCAATTCCTGGAAACCTGCCACTGCTCAGCCTCTTTCTGGGCTTCTGGTTACATATAGTTCAGGGTGTCAACTTGTGGCTGAGCTAGTACATTAAAGGATTTAATTTCTGAGCTGAAATCTGTCAGCTGTATAAAGAAGTCAAGAGGAATGAGAGAGGACTGCCTGATGGCCCCTCTGCCTGTCTGGACTGGGATCCGTGTGCTCCCCAGGCTTCCAGATACAGGGCACAGAGCTGGGGAAAACGTTTAACAGGCTGTTTCTCAAGCCAAGTGAAAAGCAGTTCCTAGAGCCGCTCCTCCTGCCACACTCTGCATGTAACGCGCTCCGGGAGAGAACCCAGAAGCTCTAGCAGGTGCTGGTCTCAGGAGTGTGTCCAGGTAGTAAATGAACACTCCTCATCCAAACTCATGAATCTCCTTTTTTTTTTT
>VZTL01059060.1:0-10111 GCA_013400535.1 Scopus umbretta | reverse complement strand
CAGGAACAGTCTTTATTTCTTAAGCATATCTTGTTAATGTGATGTTCAGCAACTAGTTGCAGAAGGGACTTTTAGTTTGACTGGAAAAGCGGGGAGCATTGTAGCATCTTTCCTTGGGTTACCATTGCTCAAGCTTTCAACCTACTGTTGTTTTGTAGCAAAGATCACTGCAGAACTGGACAAGGTATTTTTGACAAAACTATAGGCTCTTTGCAGCCACTTAATGGTTGTTGGTCTGCAATCAACACCGAGCTGATTGTGTTAAAGGTGTGATTATTCTCCTAATGGATTTAATGTAAGGCTTGTGTGAACAGTCTTACATAAATAAATTTCTGGTAATACCAATTTAAAATGGTTAGGAAAAGGTTTAAGATAAAAAAAAAAGTAATTTTTAATTTAACTAAGTACTCATTATATGTGGTTTTCTGCTCATTTAATAAGTCAGCTTAAGAACTCAAATGAAACTCTAGTGATTTCTGTGTGGACAGGTTCCATTCAAGGCAGGGAGGGAGCATTAGCTGCTGGATAATCCACAAAACCACTTTGCTTTTGACGTCCCTACAAAGGAGAGGTTTGGAAAAGACAAGACACTTTCTAGCATCATCAGTGTAAAATATTTATCTCATTTAAATACACTGCTCCTTCTGTTAAGATTTTTTGCCCAGAAAGTTTTGGGACACATACAACTAGAGCAGCTCCTGGGAAAGTCACTTTGCAGTAACTCAACAAGCTGCTCCAGCTTCTCAGTCAGGAATTTTCCTCGATTATTTGTCCATAGAAAGGTTTGATAATCAAACTGAGAGGTGGTTTCTCTTCAGCTTGAAATATATAATCTATTCTTCAGTTAGCATCTTTGAGAAGCTGGGTCCTTTCCTTTCTGAGACAGTTGTATTTCAATATTTTACGTTAATAGACTGGGAAGCAAAACAATCCTCACACCTTCGCTGGTACCACTGGAAAGTCCAGCTGGAACTTCATGGGAAGATAGTGTACCTGAAGGATTTTCCTACCTCAGTTTTGGAAACACAGGTGAAGCTACAGGTTGAATCTTCCCAGTTTTATAACAGTGGGGTGACGAATAACCACTGATGGCAACTATGATACTGCAGGACCAGGAGGACTTGTCCAGCATCAAGTCTTTATTACACTATGCATTATGTACAGCAGCTGAACACAGACCCTGATAAGCCACTTCTTTTCAGGTACCTTGATAATGGGGGACATGCCTGAGTAAACCAGACAGACACAAGTACAGGAGGAAAATAGATCTGCCCAAAGCCACAGAGGAGGCCAAATACAGAAGTAAGGTTAGAACTGTAAGTCACCAAATTCCAACCTCAGTGGCATAGTCCCTAGGACTGACCCCCTCGTTCCCAGCCAGCATGAAATAGTATACACCTTTTGTGACCTGTCATAGGCAGACAAGATTAAGGAATAAACACACCAAGGATTCCTCTGTATTAAAACTGACCTGGAATAAAAATATGTTAAAAGGGTGTGTGCTATTTATGTTGACATGTTTCAGCACTGGTGTCATCCATAGATTGGTTGATGGGAGGAACCTTTTTTCCTTTGGACACAGTAGTATTTGGGAGTCCAGTATGGGCAAGAAGCAGTCATCAGCGCTATTGTCAAAAGTAAAAGAAGACATTAATAGGTATTATTTGTATGGGCTCAAGGAGGATGTTCTGTAGCAGATGCTAATGAAGCCCCATCTCCAATGGCAATGGTGAAGGGGGGAGACCCCTAAGCCTGTTCATCTCTCTATCACTCAGAACTAATGGCAATGCAGACAGCTAATTGAGCAGTAGGCTCAGCATGGGCTGAGCAATTCTTTCCCTTGCAGACCCTTTCAGCAGAGGTCTGAGAGCAGAGTTCACTTTTTGGTTAATGGCTGCAGATGGATTTCTCTTCCATGAATTTGTCCAGTCAGTTCCTGAATCTATCTGTGTTCAGGTCAAATCCCTTCTCCTCCAGTCTGGGCTTCTGTCATGTCCTGTGATGGTGGATTTTCTGATCCTGCTTCACTCCGCTCTTCTGCAGGGACACAAAGTTTCATTTCCCAGAGCTTCCACAGTAGGGTTAGCCTACAAGGAAAAAAAAATTTTTTAAAAAGGAAGGAGGTAGAGTAAGAAACTTGAACTGGAGAAGCATGGAGATGATTTAAGAACCAGCAGCTTTTTTCTATTTGGTGTCCCAAAATTTTAGGAGTAGATGAAAACTGCAGCATGCAGGTGATCAAATGGAGTACTTTGCCTCCTAAATCGGTGTAAGGAAGAGGGACTAGCTGGCATTTGTCACGCCCGCCAATTTGGTTGAAGTGGAATTTGAACCACACTGCTGGAGATATTAGACAATTTTCTTTCATCTGGTTGTGGGTCGTGTCACATGGTCACCATATGTGTTGTTCCCCAGCACGCACACACACACCTCGCACTCTACGCAGCTGTCAAAACAAACATCAGCTGCCTTTTTTCAATCCAGGAGAGTTTCAGCTCTGGAAGCAGTGGAGACCCGTAGGCTTTTCTAACAGGATTTCACATTGCAGATTATCTTTAATCCAATTCATCTCTGACTGATACAGTTTTCGGAAGCCTGTGGCCCATCTGCAGAGTTTGCTAGATGGAAACTTCTGTCAGCTGTGCTGAAACTGCTTTCTCTGCTGGGCTGTAATAACAAGGAAAATCCTGTAATGATCTTCCTCAACCATTGAAGGGCTTTGTTGTGGTCATGAACAAATCTGAATTTACGGCAAGAGCATTAGATTGTATACAAGGAATAGATTTTGCTTGACCTCTTGGAGTCTTGTGTATTAAATTGCGCTCTTCTCAGTTCTTCTAGAAATGAATGCCAGCAAAATAAAGGTTTTGTTTTTAAAGTAGTGCTTATCCTTGGGATTGCACCAAAGACCTAGAAAGCCCAAGGCAAAATGTTCTGTCACAATGCAAAAAAATGGAGATATTTCTAATCCCTCAGGACAGAGGAGCCAGTCACAAACTGCTTTCTTGTCTTAATGACTCTAGGAAAGGGTCCAGTGCCACAGAACAGCATTGAAAGAAGGGCTGGGATGCTGGAGTATGCTGTTCTGATTCAGGCCACTGTGGGATGTAAAAAGCAACTAATGCCTTTTTTTTTTTACCCGTTTCCTTCTTTTTTTTTTTTTTTTTTTTTTCTTTTGGGGTAACAGCCAGCTACCTCAAAAAGAAACCTGACTCACAAATTAAAAATACTCTGGCTGGAAGTTTCCATTTATGTTGCAGTCAAAGCAAGGGGAGTAGCCTGGGCTGATGAATGAGGTAAGATGCTACTGGGCAGAAACGAAAGTGATCTGTGCTTTAGCGCAGTGGCCACAGCTGCTCTGGTTTTGTCTTAGTGCACTGGCTGAGTTCAGGGGCAGGGTTTCTTTGAGGTTTGCTGCATTCCTTACTGGTGTTTCCAGACTGGGTACAGGATTCTTACTACCTGCAGTGGGCCTGTGAGCAAAACCATAGCTGTTGTAGGAGTGCCGGGGAAAGGGAGATTTAAGCAACAGCAGTAAATGACACATTCCCCTCTGCCTGAAACTCCACCTCCTGTCTTCCAGCAGAGTATTCAGGAAGGAGGCAGGAAAGACAGAAGTGTTTGTCCGGAGATGTTCCAGTCTCTTTCAGATCCTCTAAAGGCCAGAATTTTCCTGATGTTTTCTTTATCCCTGCTGTCATTTAACATTGCCTGTTCGTTCTTTAGCCACAATCTCCATGAAAACACTGATGCTTCCAAATGCATCTTGTTCCTTTATAGCCATGTTTTCTTGCCACCCTTATGACCACAAAATTTTCAACTTCTGGTGGTAGAGATGACTTGTGTCTATGACACTGTTCATTCTCTTCATCTTCTTATGGGGGTCAATTATCTGAGAGCAGTGGACTGCTTGTTTTGATAGGGTTTTATCATAGAAATTATGTATGTGGTTTGTATGTGCAGGAGGGTGTATATACATGTGCTGATCTAAGTTTGTTTTAGAAGAGGCCCCCAGTTCAAAACAACCCAAAACTGCTGACCTCCAAGATATGGTGTATAATGATGGATTTCCTCAGGGTTTGGAAGGGATGAGGAGTAACTGGTCCTATGAAGCTTTTTCCTTGGCAGCAGGGCTTAATTCATGCTGCCGGATTTCATATTACTACTGCTGTTTGGCTAAAAGTGAAGCCCACAAACCTTAGACAAGCTCTAGTATTAGCTGTAGCACTTACACAAGCTCTAGTATTGTGCAAGGTGCTGCACAAAGCCATCCCAAGCAGAGATAACTGTGCCCTAATGATCTGGAAAAATGATAGCAACATTTACCTTTTTATTATTTCATTGTATTTTGACTTCAGAGATTTTCCTGCAAGCTATGATCATATTTCTACTTAAATCTTAGTTTTCATTAGAATGAAATAAGATAGCAATGGGTAAAACCAGTTAACATTTTTAAATGAAATTGTGTTTTGAAAAAATAAATTCTGCCATAGAAAACAAATACTGGAAAATCGTAACAGTCACAAGGTAAGGAGAGAATAATGGCATAAGTGAATTCAGTAGTTTATTACAAAACTGTAGTAACAATGTAAAAATTCCATTTCTAATGATCACAACATTTAGACTGCAAGAGAAACTCTTGGTGTGATTATTCATCCTGCTCCTTACAATCCCAGGGGCTATGGGAATCTTCCAGAGGGTAAAATTTTCCCTATAGAGTAAATCACAGACAAGGTAGGCAATTACATTTATACAGGAGGAGCAGCAACTCAGAGACATTAAAGGTGAGACATCTGAATGTGCTGAAACAATGCCCCCTTTGAAACATTCTTTGACACCATCAGAGTTAGAACAAGTAACATATCCTTTGAAGATACCACTTAAAAAGCTTTACAAAATCTGTCAGTAATTTGAACCTCTTCTGCCCTATCTCAGACCACAGAATCCACCCGTCCCTCTCTGGCAGTGTCAGCAACATACAAGCTACTTTCTCTCTCCCATTCACATGGCCATGACCCACAGCGCTGTGGTCAGTGTGCGGTTGATTCACTGTAACAAGCCCAGTAAGTGCTTTTTCAGAGCAAGGTTTAGGATTCTTGGTGTGGGCCGGGAGATGTCTAATCCCTTTGACAGCATCAGGCAGCAGGAGAGTCCAGGGTGGTGGCTGGAGGATGGTGGGGCTGGGCCCTGCTGACACAGGCCACTGGCTGGCAGCCATTCAGAACCAATATTGTTGGCTTTTTTGTAATTACCCCTTCGTTCCAGGGATATCAGCCGAATGGCATGAGAAGCCTTCTTCCCTCAGCTGCCTCCCTCCCCCAGTCCATCGACGAGGGTTCCGCATTCTTTGGTTGCTAAAGTGGTGTGGGTATGTGTGTGTGTGCGTATATTCCTGTGCTAACAGATCTGTCGGGAAAGGAACCTCCTGTTAAGTTAAAATGCAACCAAGAAAGGCTTCCCTGCAAGATCACATATGTTTTCCTTAAGATAAGACTTTAGAGGGATAATATCATTCCCCACAAAAAGATTTTTCAGCTCCCATGACACCTGAAGCAAACAAACGTCTTGTGGCCCAGCACTGATAGATGCAACTTTAAAAGCAATTTGATATCGTCTCCAAGGCTAAAAGGAAAGAGCCTTCTCACATGCTATACCAGGGGACTTGTGATGAAGGAGTTTTGTTCTTCCAGCCCTGGGATTCATTCACTCTCTTCCATTAATATAAGTTTGCTGATGTGAAGGGAGTTGCACCACTGAGAACATGAAGAGAATGAAGCTTTCTGTTGTGACAAGACCTGGAAAAACGGGAGATGAAAAATGTTGCCCGAAAGAACTGAAAATCTCCTTTAGACACAGAGAAATCACTTCCATGTCAGCCTTCTGCTCCTGTTCTCCTCATTGAATGGTATTAGTTCCCCACATTTATCTCATGTCTTCGTCTTAGCCTCTCAGCCACTCCATGCTCCCAAGCTTGACTTGTTGCTCCTCTGTGGGAGGAGCACCTCAGGCATAGATTCTTCTCCAGCCTTAGCTCACAACTCTACTGCATTTATCAATGTGGTCTCATGCTAATTCATCTATTTCCTTCTAGATATGATGTGCTTGAAGATGTCCTTCAACTCCTAAAGCATTGCTTGTACACTCTGCTCCCTAGACTGCTCTTGTTCCTATCACCACGAAGACCTTCTGTTCTGCTTCCCTGAGCCTTCCAATACCTGAAGTCTCTGTGACCCTTTTTTACTGGTTATCCAGACTCAAAGGATCATTGCATGGTCGGCACTCTCAGGCAACCCCCACAACTCTTCCTGCATTGCAGGGTCTGTTCAAAGCACCATTCCTGGGAGAAGCAGTACCTCTCTGAAAGGGTGACATATTACATGTTTAATTAAATAATGTAACTCCTTGCCATGTGAAGCCATAGAAGTGAAAAGTTTATATGGGGGTCAAAAAATTAGGCAAATTCATGGAAGAAAAAACCATCAAGTCCTTTTAAAGCCAAAGACACTATCAGTGGCTCCAGAATTGCCTGAATTTATGATTTCTGAGATTTCAATAAATGTTTTAGAGAAGTAGGACTTTGCTTTGGTCCTAGACTACCTTGTAACTCTCTGCACCTGAATGCTCTGGGAGAAAGCATAAGCTGGTAGGTTGGCCTTAGGCCTGACTGGCTCCAGATGTTACTATATCCACCTGGAGTTTCCTTTGCATAACCCTGCCCAAATTAATCTCTCACCCTTTTTACCCCACTGATTTTCAGTCTCTGTTTCCAGCCTGTTGCAAGAACCTTCTTCCCTACAGCCTCCTTCCAGCTTTCTGCTTTCCTTCTCACTCAAAGATCTCTCCCCAACGCCGTGCTTAAAAGCTGGGAGAGAAAACAATTACTTATCACGTAAATCTGCAAAACCTTTTAGGGTTCAAGACAATTTACATAACAGAGGCCGTGCACCTTAAAGCAATACCAATCCCGGGGGGACGGACGGACGGACAGACAGACAGGGGGCAGGGGAGAGAGATCCAGGAGGAAGTTACTCATTTTGTGGTTCAGTCAGTTTGTCCAATGATTTCACATTTCAATCCACAATTTGCTAACCTCTTCTTTGGAAGTGCTGATGAAAATCTCGTGGAGTGCAGTTTAAGGTTTCTGGATTGTAGTCCCTGCAGGTGACTTTTACTTTTCAGTCTGTTTGGCTGCTCCTTTTCCCCGGAGGCTGTATTCCTCCCTCCCCACCAGCCAGTTGTGCAACACCGGCTGCAGTTATTTACAGTCTCCCTTTGCACTGACTCACTCAGTGGCTGGATTCAGGGCTGAGGTGCAGGACACTCGTTGTTTGCCAGGGAAGCCTATCCTTCACTACAGTTGCAAAGCAGCTGAGGGCAGGCTGATAAAATCACCGCATTGTTCTTCCCTGGGATCCCTAAGGGTAGTGTTTTGGGGAAGAGCTCCAGAAGGTATCTTTTAATAATGAGCAAAGCAACTTAAATAAAAAAGCCATGGAAGCTTCTGCCTAAAACTCAAATTCAAGCTTGCTTCCCCCGCCTTATTTTGGAGGCAGTTAAACATTTCCTTTTGTTTTCTTGCTGTTCACAATGCTGGGGGGAGAAGAAGAGTGGGGTCGATCAGTTAAATATACACTTGAGCCCTTTTTATTCCCTTTTATTTTCTTTTTGCTTTCCTTTTTTAGCCTAATTTAGGACAGGAGCTTTCTGGAACTGCATTTCTTTTTTTTTCTCAGACTGGACATCTAAAGTTCTTTCAGAGCAGCTAATACCTATTGATGTTTATTGAACTCTCCAAGCTTTTAAAAGTTCACCAATTCTTACTGGATATGCAGGGGTTTTTTCCTTACAAATACAGTTCGTTTCCCTCCAGATGATTAAAAAAAAAGTCATACCGATGTTAGTAACTATATTTAGGTCATCTTTCACCTGAAAAATCTTGCCGTCAGAGTTCAGGGTACAGGTAACAGCTGATGGTGTGCATGTTGGATCTATCAGAAAGTCTACCAGAAATTCAGCCCCTATTATGCTAAACATTTAAAAAGTGTAATAAGGCATTAGCTGATCATTTTGACAGTAGACAGTTCATAGCGAAGAACTGGAATGCCTTGCTGGGGGAAGTTATGCTTGCTAAACACCTACAGGGGTTCAAAGGATGACTGGACAAGTCTATGGATAAAAAATATATCAAGGGCTATTAAATACAAAGCAACGAAGTCTGACTCAGGAAGCCCTTGGAGGCTGGGGGTTTTCAGAAGTGTTGCTGTATATTTCCTCTGTTCTTATTATTTTCCCAAGACATCCATTGTTCCCATTTGTATTCCCCTTAGAAGTGTCATCAACCCATCCCTAAAATACTAAGAACAATACTTTACAAAGGGGGTTTAAAGAAGAAGAGACTGAGGAGAAACCAAGCAATTATAGAGATAATAAATTAAAGAATGGGGCAAAATATTTTTATTTTTTTTTTTAAAAACTAAGAACAGGGATGGAGAGAGGGACACTGAAAGGGAAACTCCTTATGCAGAACCATCCACTCCCTAAAGCTGTCCAAGGAGCCACAGCAGCAATCTAGGGCTGCAGACAGGTGGGACTTGGCAGAAAACAGTGGTCTGACAAGGCAGCTCTCCTCATGTCCATCCTGCTGAGTGCTGAGCTCATCTTCCCAAATATTTAATGAGACTCCAAACTTCAAACCCATTTTACTGGAGGGGAAATGTGGCTGCAGGACATTGTGATTGAATGACCTATTTCAACCTGATGAATCATAGGTTGTTTTGGGATTTTTTTTTTTTCCTTCTCCTTTTCCTAGAAGACCAGCTTTGTGGAAAACATCTTTTCAGCTGACACTAGTTCAAATGTAATTTAATTTTAGTTTTGTTAAGACTGACCTCATCCCATGCTTGTCCAGCACTACTTGCTGATTTAAAGCCCCATTATCCTGAACACATTCATATGTGATATGCACTACAGACATCTCTTAGCCTAGAGCATGAACCTCATTAATGGCAGGAAAAGCCTATAGGCTTCCAGGGAGTCCTTTTCACAAGAGATGTTTGCTTAAAACATTATCTGCTTAATGTCTTTTTTGTCCATCTGTCTGTCTCCTGCGTTTGAAAACATAGCCCTGAATGTAGGTCTTTATGTGGTCCTTTTGATGTGTGCTGGTGACCTGTGAGCCTCACCTCTTGCAAATGAAGGGGTCTCTGCACCTGCACCCTGGCAGACCTGTTCAATAGGTGAGGCAAGTCAAATGGAAAGCACTAGACCTTGCAAATACAGCAGTTTTATCAAGGCATTGGTTCAGCAGTGTAGCTTTACAGGCAGTAGGGAGATGACTTGGCTAAAGAGACCTACAGCTCTACTGCAAAGATGGGAGAAAGACATAGAATTGTTTCTTGCACTCAGTTGAGCCAGCTGCTGGAGAACAGCTGTGTGTGTGAGAGGACTGGGGAATGCAGTCAGGTCTCACTGGTTTGAAGGCAGCAGCTGTGGTTCTGGTGGACAGGGTGGGAAGAAAAGGGCATGCAGAGCATCAGAAAAAGCAAGCCTACCTGCTTTCCCTTTCCACCCTTGCTTAAGGGTCTGCTGAGCAAAAGGTAAACACTCCTGATTGAGGCCAAAGCAGAAAAAGTGGAAATAGGGACAGTGGTGGAAGAAAGATGAGTCATCTCTTTTGAGGGATGTCATAGTACGGTGGTTCCCAACATGGAGTCCCTGAAGGGAGTTAAGTTGGAACAAGTCCCCCAAGCCATAAGTCTAAGTTTTGAATGGCTGTAGAGTGTCCCTGGGTGTGCAGAAAGCATGCTGCAGGAAGGGGTGATGTCCACATCCTAGTCCTCAGCCAACCCTCTAAGCAAAAAAAGGTTGAGCTATTGGAGGGGACAGGTAGGGGCAGCCTAAATGGAAAAGAAGTTGAGGAAGCCAAATGAGAAAGAAATAGCTTTGGAAATTCAGCCCAGTTCCAGAGAAATCTCTGGTAGAAGGTTTGGTGTTGGCTCTGTTAGAAAGCCCTGAACATCCTGAAGTTGCAGAGTCTGAAAAAGTCATCCAGAATATCTTGGTGCAGAGCAAGGTGGCAAAATGAAGGATGCATGTCCTGGTTTCAGTTGTT
>VZTL01059055.1:0-33657 GCA_013400535.1 Scopus umbretta | reverse complement strand
ATGGAACAAAAGCACAGGAAGGAAAATTCAAGATAACTGTCAGGAAAAACTTCCTAATGGCATGATATATAGCCTAATACTGTGGAATAATCTTCTAAGAGAAGAGGTGGAAGCCCAGCTGAATGAGTAATTTTAAAATTAGACTGTAGGAAACAATTCAGCATTGGCAAGGGGAATGGACAAGATGACCTCATCAGCCTTTTCCATTTCAGATTTCTATGGTTCTGAGGGCAGAGAACAATAAAAAGCCACTGCACAGGATCAGTCCCAGAGAGAGTTACAATGGGATAAATGGGGCTGGCTATTAAAAGGTGTAGATTGCAAAAGGGACTGAATGAGGAAAAGTGGATGTGAGTAGAGATGAAGTCATTGATATGTTTAGAATGCAGATTTGGAGGCAATGATAGGCAAAGTCCTGGGCAAGGAACATAAAATTGGAACAGACCAGCTTCAAAGAGGTAAAAGACAGTAGAACATGAGGTACAGAGGCTAGATGATTTCACATGGAATACATTTTCACTTAGCAGGTGCCAGGTGTGTGCAGCTTACACTCATTAAGAGCCATTAGGTGCCAGGGCAAAGCCATTTTTAATGCTGAAAGATTATGTGAGACTTTAAGGATGACGCCCAGGTATTTGGAAAGACAGCGATACGGGTATGTTCTTTTGCTTCACAGCTACGCATGTCTGCTGAGTTTACCAGCATTTGCAACAACAAAGTCTCCACTCATTTGCCTGGAGGGCTCAGGGTGCATGGATTTGTCTTCTGAGCAAATGCCATCATGGACTGTTTTCTCAGCCAGTACTGAGAAATTAAGCACATATAGTTTTCCTGTTGCTTATACCACACACAAACCTGGCTCTTTAGTATTTATTGGAGAATAGAGTACTGCAAGAAAGAATAAAATTCAGAATTCGCCTTGATCCAGCACAGGTAACTAACTATACAATTAATTTCTATTGGGGAGCTGAAAGTAGATATCAGCTTCATAACCAGTAAGACTGTTCAAACTGTAATTGTGGAACTGAAAATATAATGTATTTTGACCATTTTGAGGAGGGTTAGGAGTGATCTGTCCTTGGTTTTTGCAAGTGGATTTATGGTTTATAATTACTCAACCCCATTTTCAGGCAGCTCCCAAACTGTGTTTGTGCTTTGTGCTGTATGACAGGTCCTGAGGTATTATTTCTGCTTGTTGACTGGATGCCTGGAACTTTTTAAGCAGTGGCATAACAAATGGCATGTCACAAGCTCCATTGTGCAAAGTTCATGAAAATTCCAAAATGCGTAGGTGTTTTCATGAATACATAGTGAACTTTGGAATGTTTGCGGAAAACAAATATTGTGGGCCTTCCCATTACTAACATACACAAAGAAGCTAATCAAATGTGAATAATTTAAACACGGACCGATTTCGTCAACCAGTTCCAAGACATAAGAAACAAAAGTGGATAATGGCCTAAAAATTTTACGCAATTCAGTTAAGAACCTAGGAAGCACATTAGAAAATGATGAATTTCTATAGTACTAGAAGATGTTGCTGTCATAGTTGCTGAAGTACCTGTTTAAACTATGAGAAATAAAAGACATTGTTCCCTGTATAGTAAAGGGTCCCATATAGTTTTAGGCAACAGGCTAAAAGTATATGGGAAAGTTTTCTAATATAGGAAAGTTCTCCCTTTAACTTTATACTATCCAAGATAAGAGATAGGAAGTCTGTTCACAGAAAACGCATGGGAAGGAAACTTAATTCAGGGAGAGTGCCTTTTCTGTATTTATTTTGTGCTTCTCCTTAGAAGTACTATGATGATTACAAGTTTTATCAACTTAAGTACAATTAAAAGCAAGAGATTCAAAATGAAAAGCATATAGCGATGGGCCTGAGAATAATGACTAATAGTCACTGTTCTGTACTACTGGTAACACTTCATAAACAAGTTATTACAGATAAATTTGACATAAAAAAGCAAATCTGTCTCTGTAATCCCCTGCTCAAAACTGAACAGTTTTTGAAATCTAGAGCCAAGTCCCAATTAGTAGTAGTGGCAGATAGTAATTCTCAAAGGAAAACCAGGAAGAACACCTTAGTCAACGCATACATTATGAAATACTGTCATACCTATAAAAATATAATTATTTATGTGCTATAATATATCACAAAATACATAATTTCTGTAATATAATCATTTCAGTCATATAATCATTTCTGTCATAGGCTTCAGTGTAATAGCTTAGACAGAAGCTAACAAATCCACCTGTTATTAAATAGCTGTTAAGATGTGATTTACTCATCCCTAAGCTGTTGATTCTCATATATTATCACATTGCTATTTATTATTGTTGATTTTGCTGACTGTCACTATCAATGTTCTTTATTAGGTACCATAAATGCGGATAAAAGCTGCACAGAAAAAAAAAAAAAGTCAGATAGTCTCTTCAGGCACTTTCCAACATAACCACTGAAATATTATTTTATAATCTTTCCCTCAAATAAGTAATGTCATTTTGAGGGTACTTGGATGAGAGAAGGTTGCTACCATCAGCAAAGTTTATAATACCTGTTCTTTAAAATGCATTCTAAAAGGATATGTAATAAAGCAAGGTATCAGCAGGCAGAAATTTGAAAAGGGAAGTTACAAGGGGACCCAGAAAATATATGTTATTCTAGAACATTGAATGATTGATGAAAAAATAAAAAGACATAGTATAGAAAAGCAAAACCAAGAGTAGTACGTGCAACAAATGAACATATGTTAAACAGTGGCTGGAGTTCAAAGAATTTTTTGCTGGTTTTTATATATATATAATTTCATAAAACTGTGTAGGTTTGTGATTATATAATATGATAATGAGGCATCTTGAAATACTTCCTAGGTGAGTACAGGAATGAATTAATCTCACTGTTAGGGTTCACTAGCAAAATGAAGCTTACTTCATTCCCAAAAGTTCTTTGAGCTCTGATTTTCTAGAGCATTTTCTCTTATACCAATTGCCTGTAGTATGATGAGCCACTGGAATAAAAATGCTTGCTGAAATAAGTATGTTTTTCTTGAACTGAGATTTTTCTAGCATGAAACAAGGTAAGGTCGCGATGCTACTGTTTAATTATTCAGCCCTTAAGCTGCCTGTTACAGTTCAGCGTAGTTACTGCCAGAGGGGATAACTTTAGTGGTCTAAACCTGATGTCTGAACAGACATTCTGGAACCATAAGGTTTGATTATTGGCAGAGCAGAGCAAGTTCTTCATCCTTCTGTGGTAGCTGTGTTTTACTACTAGGCAGTTTATTGAACAGGGGTCTTTAAGCTGTGCCCTTAAAACCCCAGAGCTCATGTGAAAATTAAAACTCCTGTGCTGCTTTCTGTGAGCCCATGAGCCTGTCCCAGTGTCATGGGCCAAAGGTTCCCATTCACCCACTGCTGGTTTTATGCTGTTCATATTCTGTCATCTACTGCAGGGATGGCTGTGTGTCACCAGCACTGCACTGTGAAACGTAAAGCGCTGTGGGAGCCTTTGAAAAGTGAAGAGCTGTGGGAGCCTTTGCGATCAAAACTGCTACACTGAAGTAAATCATAATTATCATCTAACACGTAAGTGAGCCACTTTAAATGGGTTCTGTCCAGACCACAGTTAGATCTGCTAAAGACTAATCAATTGACTTACAATTTATGATCCTGTTTTCAGCTCATTCTGCAGTGTTTGGGGATTGTCTAGTACCTCATGCATTTAATGCTCAAGCCCTGTGGTGATATTGCCTATTATCATGGTTTAAGACTGATTAATACCCTGCTATTCCTGGCAACACCAACTATTAGTTGAAAGAGAAAAGATTAAAAACATAGTTGGGGAATCCCCTGCTATTTTTTTTGTTGTTATGTAATGAATTCTGTTGGTAGATATTCTTACATACTTTATATACTTTAAAAAAAAACTTTCTGGCTGAAAGTATATTTTGGCCCAATAAGGATATCTTCCATGCACCCATACATGAACAATCTGTATAGATGAGCCTGCAGAAAAATACGTGGAAGAATATGTCTGTGCATATACTTGTATGTATGTATGCATACACAATGCCTATAATGGATTTATATCAAATGTGATCATGAATACTCTCCAAGTGCTTCACAGGCTGTATCTTCATGGGTCAGTACAAGCAGTGCTGAAACACTCTGTTGGGTGGAAAGCAGCAGACATTCTGCACCTGCAGTGCTACACATCTGTGTTTGCGGAAGGGGAAGTGAAGTCTTCCAAATTAAACGGTTGTAAACTTTAGATAGGCAAAATTCAACTACCAGAGTTGCACTTGGCTGGCATTCTGAGACCTTAATCCTTACCCTTGCAAAAGGTCTCGTGTGACCTCCACAGCCATAAATGTGCATATCTGGTTTTACATCTCATTCAGGAGATAGTCACACCTGCATCCCGACCGAGGCGTTCACCTTGCACAGCACTGCTCTGTCAGAACTTTAGTTAGACACTTGCCTGTTCTGACTGCTTCTTCTAACTCCAAGGCTGTGTTTTTGGCTTGCTTATCTCCAGTCTATCCATCAGCCTCCTCACTTGTCAACCCTGATGGCTTCAGAAAGTCCAAACAGGCAAGAGGCTATCAATGGGCTACTATAGGAGATTGTTACAGGGAAGGGTACATGAGAGAAGATCTGACATCAGCTTTTACATAGTGCAGTAGGTCTCATCTGTCCTGGTTTCAGCTTAATTCAGAGTTTGTTTTCTTCCTAGTAGCTGCTATAGTGCTGTGTTTTGGACTTAGGATGAGAAAAATGCTGATACAACACTGATGGTTTAGTTGTTGCTCAGTAGTGCTTACANTGCCAGAAATAAAGCTTTGCAGAATTGTGGATTAGAATTTAAGGCTAATTAATCAGTACTCTGCTCTATGTCTGCAAGTAATGAACATCCATGAAAGGAAGACAGAGAATATCATTATTTTCTCACAACAGCAGATTCTGGAATACTTCCAAACTAGTTTAGCTGTAAGGGGATATACCTGAAACTGCAGTATAACAATTATCAGGGAAGCTACTCCTTCTGAAACTGATACATGCAAGCTCTGTGTTGTTTCAAAGAAAAAGAAGAAAACATGGAAGACTTCCCAGATGACATACAGTGGATGAACCAGTTTGGCAATACTGAGAAAAGCTTGAGACAGGAGAGAAGAGGTGAGCCTGCAGCATGGAGGAAAACACTCATCAGGGAACCCAAAAGACCTCAGATGAACCCATGCCAGCACAGCTGGACTGTGCCAAACAAAGCTAGCCTGGAAGTCGGGTGATCCAGACTGACACTGGTATTGACTCTAAAATATAGACCCAAACTTGAGTCCTAATCACTCCAGATAAAAAGACCTGAGTCAGAATTGCATATGCCCAGAGTACAGCCATTGGACTTTTACAGTTCCCAAAACATTCAAAGCCCTGATGCTGCTGAGTGTGATGCACGCACCTGCTCACCAGCACAAGGAGTTTCGCAGTTTCCAAACAGCCTTAGGAATAAAATAAAATGCAGTATTTGGGTTTAGTCTGCCCTTATTGTATTCCTGGAAAACTTTTGGCCAATAGCAGTTTCCAGTACTTAAGAACAACCCAAGAAGAATGAAACTCTGGTTAATAGAATGAGCCTGGCTCACAGTATTGGAGATCTGCATTCATTTCTCAACTCTGCCACTAATTTTGTGCGTGTTTGGGCAACCCAATACCACATTCATTTTGAAGTTGAGAAACAAAATTTCTCTCTTTACCCCATAGTACTTTCCCTGCTTTTTACACAAGTCTACACATCTGGACTGTGATCTCCATGGACTGAAAGAATGTCGTCTTCTGTGCTTGTACAGTGCAGGG
The DNA here is from genome assembly GCA_013400535.1 of Scopus umbretta. NCBI lineage: Eukaryota > Metazoa > Chordata > Aves > Pelecaniformes > Scopidae > Scopus > Scopus umbretta. Next base: position 27,801 of record VZTL01059055.1, on the reverse strand, counting down.
CACAACAGAGCCTGTTCCACACTACTGTAACAGAAACAATAACATAACTGAAATGACTAAGATGATGCATTTTCAACTTAAATCAATGTCTTCACTAGCAATGCCTCCAGGAACGTTTATCCACTGCCAGTAATTCCTCTTACCTGCCAGAATCTGTTCCACTGAATTTGGAAAGGGTTTCTTTAGAACTGAATTGACTGTGGAAATGCCTTTTTACTATTCACCTACTTGCTACAACACCAAAACTCTTGCTCTTTTGAACTGGATCTGTGAGAACAAACAAAAAGAGCAAACAAACAAAATCCTGAATGTTGCATATTAACAGAAATGCTTTCCTTGGTTTTTTTGCCATCGTACACCCAGAAAGACTATCAGGACATATTCCTCACTGTACAATTATGAGGCATCACATTTCAGCTGAATTTGTTCAGGAAGGTTGTCCTAGGTACGTAAAATGACTCTTCAAGAACAGGACATACAACAGCACATTCACAAGCCAAGAAAATCACGACACTGTCGCAAGTGTTTGCAAGTGGCCCTTCCTTAAGAAGAGAGAAATATTTATATATTGAATGGCAAAATCCCTCCATTTTTTAGAAGTGTCTTAACTCTTGGTTTATTGTATTAACAATTTTCCTAAATTCACTCATTAGTCTGGCCATTGTATCAGGCTCTTATCCCCATGCAAAGCTGAGCTGATAGTTTTTGAAGCTGCCATTCTCCTCAATGGTTAGGAGGAGGGAGGAGGAAAGGATGGGAAGCCAAGAGCCGAGGAGAAGGATGTAGTGGAATGAAAGATGATCAGGGAAGGGAAAGGGAGAGTCTGTTTTGTTAATGCTGTTCTGGCCACCTCTCATGTCTTCCTCTTGAATTTTTTAAGTTCTTCAGCTGCATGTATTTAGCTTTCTGGCTGCTTTTGTTTTTGGCTACCCAGCCTCTCTTTTTGCATCTACTCACTTTCTTTTTTTTTTATTCTTTAAGAAACTTGCTTAAGCTTTTCCGGCCACGTCTCTCTCACATTGTGTGGCCGCTTCTCTTAGCTTCCTTGCCAGGCTCTCAACCAGGGCTGCTTGGCTTAGACCTCCCCCTACTGCTAGATGCTATTACGAAGCTTCAGAAATCTGCAGTATGATATGGCCGTAGAGCATCAAACATGTTTATATAGGTGATGGGGCATTTCATCTCTGCTAACAAGGCAGGGTGATGAGGACTAATCTGCCTGGCCCCCTTCTCACCTCACAGATCACACAGGAAAAATCTGCCTGAAGAAATCTGTTGCCTCCCAGCTCTACCTCTCCTGGGGTATTAATATGCAATAATTGGTAAAGCAGCCAAGGGCAAGCAAGACAGCTCCTAAAACCTCTCAGTGCCAGCATAGGGGTCTTCAATGGGCAACATAAAGTTTAAGGTAGCAATCTCCAGTTGCTCTGCTATTGAATTCTTGGTATCCATATTCTAGGCAAGGAGTACAATTTAAGATAGTTCAGGTACACACATACGCATTTATCTATCTACTAGCCAGTCTATCTATAAATGTTTTGATGCAGTAGATAGTAAGGTGTATTCCTGTGATCCTAGATATCTATATGAAGGCTCTATAGACACTTTCCACACTCGACTGTATACATAGTCTTAAAGTAGGAGAGCATGGGAATTACAAAATCAGGTTTATAAATCTGTTTCCTGTAGCACTGCCTCATAACTCAAAAGGAATGCAATTCACCAATGTTATTAAATAGAAGCGTAATCTTAAACATACACTTTGGCATGAGAATGGCACTGTTTATTTCACTTGTAACTTTTGTTCTGAAGTGCAAACACTGTTCCTACTCTAATGAGAGTTGCACAAAAATCATTTACGCATTAGTGAAGGAGAACAAGAGAACGGAGATGTCAATGCCACAAAGATACATACATGCATTCAAGCATATAACGGCAAATTCATCCCAGAAGGCAGGAAACAAGAGAAACTCCCCACTCTAGTATGTAAAAAGAAGATGAGAAATGGATCAGCTCATCGAATTGCTCGTTCATCAGCATATATTCACAGAAACATTAGGTGCATATACTGTTTATGAATTATATTGAGGAACTAAAGCATCAAAGGGTTTGATTGTCCTTTTTAGCTCCTACTTTGTTCTCCAGTTCATTTAGCCAGAGAGTGCTCACAGACCCTCAGCATCTCTGCAGCAGAGTGTGGTCTACAGAAGTCACCTGCACTCACTGGTGCAAAGTCTTGGGGACTAGGGAAAGCAGGGAGCTGGAGCTCTTGAGAAAGTCCAAATCCCCCACAAAATGTTTTTGGTTTGGGGGGTTTTGTTTTGTTTTGTTTTTTTTTTCTAGCAAGTTATGACGGTCACTGAATGAAAAAGCAAAAAACTACCCCAAACCTGTTCCCTGCTCTGGCAAGCTCTTCGCTCCCTGTATTGTTCTGGCATCTCTATTGCTTTTGTACGTAGTCCCAAGTGTTGTCTGGCTTTTGATCTTTGTGTTTACACTGAAGATGATAAACTGTAGCTAATGGAAATACAAGAAAATACTGGAGTAAGAATATACTGGAAATATAAGAAAAAATATTGTTTTACTTGTCAGATTCTATTTTTAGCATTTCAGAACTGTGATCTGGGACTTCACTGCAATGTTTTTACTGTTTTGGTCTGGAATACAGTTAAAAACCTGTCCTGCTCTCATCAAACTCACAGGCCAATAACGATTTGCACCTATGAATGACTGACCTTTAATTAAAATTATCAATATTTTTTAGAGGCCTGTTCTTCTCATGGGATCTTAAAGAACTAGCAAGCTGTACATTTTAAACAAAGGAACCCTATATACCACGGAAGGTCTGCTACTTCTTGGATGGTCCTTGAAAAAGGATTAACAGCATATTGAAAAAGGAAGCAGAAATGAGTATGTCAGCTGAAATCAGAAAACTGGAGAGTATTGGTACAATATAATTATTTAAACTGGAATTCCTCCAGAACACTGGGATGATTATAAATCTGGATATTCTTGTAAATCTTGTAAATGACTGAAACTCAGATGTGATAAATTATTCATCCATACAGTGGGATCATTTTTTAATGCTGCAGTATGAATTAGAGTGCTTACATATTGGAAAGACTTGCACATATCACTTTTCTCTCCTGCATTTCTTTTCTTTTAGCACTGCAGGTGTGCTCCGTGTTTTGCAGGCAGAAAATTGAGCCATCAATTCCCCAAAGGTCTTGCAACCTCAACAGACAAGATAGGAAGTGAAGGCACCAAGGAAAATCTGAATGTTCAGGGAAGTTTATTAGTTTTGTTGTCTATAATTTGGTTTAGCTATCTTTTAACATGGACAAAGGGCAATCACACTCAGCTACAGCTCCCGATCCTCTTCAGAAATCAGCCTCTCCAAGAGATCTAACATGCTCGTGTGCTGCTTTTAAGCTAATTTGTGCAAACCAAAAGTAAGTGTGGGGAAAAAAGAGCCAACAGAAAATTCCAAAAAAATATGAAAGTAGTGTTTCACATGAACGAGTAAAAATCAATTTTTTTAATTTCATTTTTGTGAGTGTTCCTTAGCTTTTTTTTAAGTCTGAGCAAATTAGATTAACAGAGCTTACTAAGCAGATATTTTAGCTATTTCAAGTGATTTCAGCTGTCACTGTTTAGAGACTGCCCAGTCACCTTGGTATGCAGAGTACTTCTATGGCAGTGAGTGAGTTTTGGTGATACAAAGAACTGAACTTGGTAGAAGAGGGGATGGTGGTCCTGCACAGAGAACAGAGCATCTGCCCTGGTTGGGGTAGTGAAACATTTGGAAATGTAGAAAAATCTAAGTTTTTTTATCAACCAAAAAGAATTCAGGAAAACAGAAAATCAGAGTGAAATTTTCCAATTCTGACAGTGGCCATGATAACAAGTTTTGGGAATCTGATTTCTGGGACCAAAAAAAACCCAGAAGGAAGTCCCAAACCTCTCTTCATAGATATGAACAGTCATTTCCCCTTCCTATGTACATGTGTAGCAGGAAGAGGCACTGCTGCTAAGTTTAATGCCACTAGATGTTTTAAACTACATTAAGGAAAACAAATTTCTAATGCACACGTGTACCAAACCAAACAAGTCCACTGAATTCTTAGTAAAATATATGGACTTCAGCACTGTTTATCTGTGTTGAACTTAAAGAGACTCCCTAGTGGCTTTGTACAAGAAAAACCAATAAATGCTATCTAAGTTTCAACCCTTTCTTCATTAAAGGCCTCCCACTGAATACCTGTCTTTCGCGCAGCTGATCCAACACTATTCTGCCAGCAAAGCGTCATTGAGGGGATTTTTCTAACACACCAAAATGCATCTATCCCCTTGTTGTTCCAAGACCAGCCCAGCTTCCTGCGAAGCCAATGGGACGATTCCCTCTGATTTCCATGGAGGTTGGCTTGTTTCATGCTATATTGCATGGCAGTTATATTACTTACCACTGAAGAGAGTCTGTGGATCTGACGCTGCTCACCCTAACGTAGGGAAACCATTCCTCACAGCATGGCAAGCACTGCTAGCTTTACGTTTCTCTGACAGCAACACAAATCATGAAGTAAACCTACTTACAGTGGCACAAACAAGAAGAGAGGAAGGTCTATAGATTTTAATATTCACTGAAAAAACTACATTACAAGGCCATACTCCACAAGTTACTATTACGTATAGTTAATGGTCAAATATTAAGTAAAATTTAATAAGTTTTCTATTAAATTGTAATCAGTTAAACATGTGATTTATTTTATGCCATAATAGTGTCACAGAAGGCATTCCAGGGACAGAAAAACTTTTTACCTTTCAGTTTTGAAGATGAGACTCTTAATGAGGGAATTTTCTATGAAATAAACTTTGCCAAGTTAATGCTAAATTCTACTCATTTTTCAGATGTTCCTCACTTTATTCTTACAGGCTTTTCTAGTTACCCTATTAACATGTATTATTTATTTCTTGGTTCTTTTTCAGCTTATATTTCCTTAAAAATTAAGACAGCGTGTCAGATTTAGCCATTCTTTTTACTTTCCACGTCAATAAATTATTATCCTTGTAAGTGAAGAATTGTAATTCACAGTTATGAGAAAACATAAAATGCAGAATAGAATAGGAAGAGGGACAGTAGTATTTTTCAGCTGTACACTATCTTCCCTTCAGCAGAAGCAGTCCATTTTCACAGTAGTTCTGTATAGATACATATACAGAGCATCAAAAGCTGAGCAGAAAAGTTGAGGGTGGTTTTATGACTGATTTTCACAGTGCAAAGAGGAAAATCAGCCCCACGTGTCTTTCTCTAAATAATGCCTTAATTATCAAAACCATTTAAAGTTTATTCTCTCTACCATTTTGAAAGCTGGAGACCCTTAGAAGACACCTTGTTTAAGCAGCAGCCATGCGAACAGACTGCTTGTGAATGGAACCAAAGCCAGTGCTTCCTTCCATAACTGTTTCTTGTCATATTGCAGGATTAGCTTTGAAAGATGTTGAAATGGGCCCGATAATGGTTATCACTGAATGCTCTTTGATGACTTAAGTATAAGTTTAGTGGCCTCGTTTCCTGTGCAGCAAATAACTACATAAATGAAATAAGCAAGATACCAAGAGTGGTATTAATGTGCTGCTTTGCTGGCAGTCTCACAAGGGATGCAAATGACGATTAAACAGACGTACACACTGCACCGTTCAACTCCTCCAGTGTTTTTCCTTCTGGGTTTGGACTATTGCACCTCTGTAGGGTATTGTGGGAGAACTGGAGCAGCTCTGTGGAAAGGCAGAGGATTTTAGTCTCCAGGACTGTGATTCAGACACAATTTACAGCCACTGAATTCAACATACACATTTAATTTAAATTTAAATAAAAAGACTGAATAGGCCCATTCTAGAATAACCCTGGTCAGAAAGAGGCAAAACTGCAGGGGCTATGGAGCTGACATGGCCAAGAATGCCAGAGCACATCGAATTGCAATTGAAGAAGCCATTGAGAGAGGGACTTTTGACGCATGCCTGAGCTTAGGCCACTTGACTGCACAGTTTGTCTTGTAGCTGAACCTCTTTCGCAACCTCTTTACTACCTGCGGGATCATTCATCCAACAAAGCCCAGATCACAGCAGCTATTTCTGCAACGGAGCTGCAGAAGGATCTGTGTCTGTTTAGAGACTTAAATATATCTGTGAACTGGACCTACATTCTAACAGAGATTACCATTTTGCAAGAACTTTTAGTCATTCAGGTACAAAACCCTTCGTTTTTTAAACCTGCAAATATTAGCATGTTTATAGTCTTCCCAAAGGCAAACAATTCCAGGAATAAGGAGAAGAAAAGGGTTGCTTTGAGCAGCAGGAAACTGCAGTCTCTCAGGAGCCTCTGAGTCTGTTTATGCGTGTGACGTTGTGGAACATGCTGTGAATTATAATTGACAGCACAGACTGTAAAATTATGGTCCCTTTCTAACTGCTGTCTCTGTGCACTTGAGCCATGAGGTATCATTTCGCAGGAAAATGCATTTCTCATCCTTTAATCTGGAACCACTTTCATGTCCTACACAGGCTCTGTTACATGCCAGTAGAGCCTACCTCTTCCATGACGATGCTGTCCAGATGTCTGTGACTTACTGTCTGGGGTCCTTATGGGGCAGAATATACCCAACACTTGAGCCTAGAAATTTATTGTCAATGCAGAAGTACGACACCAATAAAACTTACTTCAAATTACTCAGGTATTTCTCAGTGCTGTTAATAATATTATGTGGTGATAACCAACCTCATAATCCACTTGCAAAACTACATGTTACTAACTGACCACAAAATGCAGTTTTTCCCATTGTAGTATTGTCATGCCCTGCAGGCAAATAGCTTTGGTTAAGGGAGGAAGGCCTTGAAAAGTTTCATGAGTTTGTGACAAGAACAGCTTGTCTGAGTCTAATTTTACCCAACAGTTGCATAAATGAATTTTTAAAACATGATCCATATTCTTAATGTCTAATCCAGGACTGTGAGGTTTCATGCAGGGCTAATCCCATGGAGTAATATATGACTTAAAGCCTTGGATCAGAAAACTACTGAATATCAGTTATACCAAAATTATGGTGCCTGAGGACAGCTAAAATAAATAGAAGAGAATGGCACACAAGTGAAGAAATAGAAAAGACAGATAAACAGTATGAAAAAGATCTTGTCCAAAACACTGAAATTCCCTAAGATATCATATAAAGACTTGGAACAAGGACTGTTAATCAAAGACGCAGATGTTAATTAAAAACTCCATGTTGGGCAAGCCCAAGAGAAGGAGAAGTTACATTTGTACATTTAAGTCAAAAGATTAAGAGAATCATAGCAGAGGTATAAAAATACTGGGAGACACAAAAAAGTGCTTCAGCTAGCAGGCAGCTACCTCTCAGGAACCTGGCCCCACACTTCAAGAAATTGGTGAAAATTTCAACAGAAAGAACACCCCAGAGCAGGACGTCCTCTACCCACACATGCTCCCAGGACGTGCAAGGCTGTGCCCCTCTGGATTCTTCCACCTCTCTTTGCTTTGTTTGACATGAAAGGTTGCCAACCCAGTGCAGCCCCCAGGCGAGTCTATGCTCATGTGGCCAGGAGCAAGGGCTGCAATGGCTGAGCTAGCAGTAGATATTCTCTTTCTGGGTTACTTTGGCACCCACCTCTGCTTCTTCTGCAGCAGAGCAGTGGGACCCCCTTGCCTGTCACCCTTGGGGGTCCTGCCCGTCTCAGCATTTCCAGGCATGCAGGTCTTTCCCTTGTTGCTCTAGGTCACATGAAGATTTTGTTGGTCACACCTTTGTTGGTCCACTGACCAAGAGATGAGTCTCTTACACAACTCCAGCCTGCTTGTATCACTTTGTATCATAAGGTATCAAATAGACCCTAAATGCCTTTATCTACATTGCACATTCACTCACTTCACAAGTAACAGAAAATTGCCTCCTGAGTCCACTGCACAGAGTCTAGGGGCTCACTCCCATGCTGTCCCTTGATGTCAGAGTTGATGCACTGGTTGTTGCACACGCGGTGTCTTGGAGGACAGACCTCTGAGCCCACACTGACCTAGACACTGCCAGCCCTTGCATGCTTACTGCCCCAGGGCTCGCAGCCACAGGATTTGTGTCAGCAGACCCTTTCTCTCTGCCCCATCCCTCCTGTGCTGGGCTGGAGACAGCAGGCAGAAAGCTGGTGGGACACAGTAAGAAGAGAGGCAGACTCCTGCTGTGAAACCTGCTGTGCCAAGGAGATGTGGAAATGCTGCTACAGTGGAGAGCCAGCAACCACCAGATGTGAGGGACAGTCTCCAGAGGTTGGGGGAATGAAAGCCTCCCATAACTGGGAAAGGTGCTTACCACCATAATGGCAGTTGCTCTGTAATCCATTCTTTTCTGTCTTATTTACTCCTGCCAAAGCAATCAGCAAGTTCAAAGCTGTCACTGAACTCAGACAAGAAGGGGATGATTGCAGGGTGCAGTAATATTCTGCATGTAAACCAAAGCACTTCCCATTATGTAATGCAATGGCACATATGTTACAAGCCTTTCGCAGTGTGCTACCCACAGCTAGTGGGAGCCTGCTCAGCTAGGGCGCCTTGGCTCTTCATCACATGTTAACCTCATATTTTGCTTCTGGAAGTCTTTAGTTGTGTCCCTGAGTGTCGATGCCAGCTAAGGCGGGAGTCATTGTGCTCCGTTGGGTTTCTGCTACGTTGATGGTCCAAGTCTCCTAAATGATACTTGTAACACACCAAATGAGTCTGTGCTTAGTTTTAGCTGATGAATTCGACAGCCAAATCTATCACTGCTTTTCCCTTAGATCTTGGGAAATATTATCTGAAGAGATAATTCACTGTGATAAATAAAACAAAGCAAATGAACTCCTCAACAGATGGTTTCACTATTAAAGTCTGAAATCAGAGCTGAGAAAAACTTTATCTGCTATGACACAATATCTCATCAAACCCTGACAGATTTTTCCTGTTGTTCATAATTATATGATGAAAACTATCAACATGATTTTTTTAAAAGGCAACCAAGAATCTCAGCCCAGCCTCAGACAAAGCTTTTATTTCCAGATGTTCTTCTCTTTGTAACATGAAACATAAGAACTCTTGTAATGGGGTCAAGCTAAAGATGCATCCAGCCTAGTGTCCTGACTTTCAAAGCAAATGGTAGAGGGTGTTTCGGAAAGTGTATAGAGAACATAGCAAGTACACCATGGTACTTGCCTAGTCTAGCCTCCTGGTTTCTGGTTTCTACTTATAATTATTGTCCTTTTGGTATAGCACTAGCCTTGCACACTAAATAAGATTTGGAATAATTATAAGATTAGGCATCTTGGATGGGTGGATTAAGTGAAAGTTATCTTCCATGAACATTTAAAACACATGCAAACCTAAAATCTATATATATGAACATCTTCACAAAAATTTTGTTGGTTTTTTTTATTAAAACTGAAGAAGGCAGACAAGTTCATTGTCCAACAAAAAACAGATTACTTGAAATGTTAAGAGCTTTCACTTTCACGACAAATATTGCTCTTTCACTACAGATGTTGTGTACATCTCTACAAAAATATTTACCCTTTGTCTTTTCAGTTCAGGGTCTGTTTTTCTATTTAATTTACCTTAGAAGAGCTATCTTCTTGCCACTTCTCTAAAAATAAAAGACAAAATCCCAGTTAACCTCAAAGGGAAAACAGCCATTCTTAAAACATGCATGATCAGGATATATAGTTACATTGATCCAAATACTATGCCCTACTTCGTCTGTATTTGTATGGAAGTAGCTGCACATTTGAAGTAATCATATTAAGTAATTCCAGATTTGTGGCAGCATAATCATGATCAGGCACCTTTGCCTAGCTGACTTTAACATGGACACACACCATGAGAACGGGTCCTCTGTCTTTACCCAAAGAGGTCTCCATTTCCAGCATAAGATCCCACACAGTAGCCCACGTGTACAAAAGAGCACTGAAAGGCTGTGAAAAAAAAAGCTGGCTAGGTCTCTTAAAAACATATTATGAAACTGGACATTTTAGATTAAAAAATACAAAATAATTTTTTAAATGATAAATTGGTCTCTGCTTATGAATTTTATCCTGCTGGAAACAAAAGAAACCACTATGTGCACCTTATGGTAAGTTTTAAATAAATATTAGTTAAAAAAGCAAAAGTGCGGTCTCTTTTATTGCCAATTACAGGTTTACAAAGTTAAACAGGGAAAAGTAATACTATAGCCAAAACAGACTTCCAGAGAGCCCTCCAGAGTCTTACTTGCTGTTCACTGGACTAACATTAGTTATATTTTTATACCACAAGAATGGGCAGGGAGTATTATTAGGGTTTTGGTAGCTTTATGATCAGCTTCATATTCAAGAAATTTTCTTCCAGAAATCTCCAAGTTTATGTGCAATCCTTAAGGAATATATCAATGAATTTGAAGAAGCAGTAGTAGTATTTGCAAGGAAAAGAAGAAAGGCAGGCTTGGGGTCAGTCTAGAAGTCAGATATAGCTGTAAAATTCGGTTCAACACATTCAAAGCAAGTTGCTGGCTTTCTGCTCCCTGTGTTCCAGGAAGAGAGCATTCTTTGGCAGGCACTTCACTCAGAGGTTTCAATTTATGGGAAAGAGGCTTGCCTCAAAGAGGTTATTTTTCTTATTTGACCAAAGTTTGGTGTTTTCCATCATTAGAACTTTTTGCCTCAAAAGAAAAAAAAAAAAAAAAGTTACTTTTTAAGACGTTTGTTTCCATCTAGATAACCAGGAGTTCCTAGGCTTTCGTACTAAGGCACTCCTAGATGAAAGTGAATTCTACAAAGCAAAGATCTTAAAAATGTCAGAAATAAAACCACCAACCCTTAACCAGATGTGTGTGATCTTTCTGGATACCCATACTGATCCTACAGCTGTAGCAGCACACCCAGGGGTGCCCAGGTAAGCCAGGGAATAACGCTGGCTACATTTTGCACATGGAAGCAAAGGCAACTCTGAATTGCCATGGCTGCACCATGCTTGCAGCAGAATTCATAGCTGAACCCACATTTCCTGAGTAGTAATCCAGTGCTGTTAACCACAAAAGAAAATAAAATATAATGGGCCAGATCTTCTGATTGAGGAGGCTATATCTCAGTTTTGCCGGTCTTACCTTGTCTAGAGATCTGGACAAATACACACTTGCTAAGAGAATTCCATAAAATGTAGGGGTTCTTGGCCTATCTGTTTTCCTGCCTCAGATTTCAGATTTTTTTCAAGAAGAGCAATTTCCACTGAAAGAGGTATTGTGCATTTTCCAGAGTTAGTGTGCAATAATGCCACGCACGTAGCAATGGAACATAATTTGCCATCAGGATTTACATGAGGTAATACCATCTGCATCACATCTTTTTTGCTACGGAGAAAACACTAAAATGTAATTTGAGGTCAAGATTGTAGGGATTAAGATTACTGCTTCTTTTAAAGTACACTGTAAAGACAGAAACTTTAAGTGAGCTTGTAAAATTGAAGGGTCCTTATGTCAGGCCATATTTTCAGCACATTGCCTGTTATTGCCTAAAAGAGCATTTAAAAATGAAGTATATGCCCACTGTATTGTACCTTGATGTATGTACTGCATGTTCTTTTTCTATTTGTTTGTGTTGATTTAGAAATCCCTATGCCTGATCTTCTTAAAAACATTTCAGAAAGCCACATTATATCTTGAATCCCAAGGTAGGATGAATCTCCCTTAACCTTAGATGTCTACATTGTGCATATCTTAGTTTGGTGACATGGCCCTCTAAATTATGCAGTCATTTTGTCTCATCGTTTGAACTAAATTTGATATAGAGTGTAGAAGACCTTTAGGCTGAATTTCTTTGCCTCAGAAAGGAAAGACAAGCCTCTAACAATTCCGCTGGAGACCTGACAGCATAAAGGGTTAAGCAGTCTCAACCACAGAAAGTGCTCAGCAATACCTAAATCCAGACCTTCTCTCTGTCCCTGATCTCTATTTGTGGCAGTACCACCACTTTTCTGCAGCTTTATTCGCCTCAGGGCAATAGTAGTATCTCTTTCATTTCTGCAGGCTCTGGCCTTGACCCTGCTGACAATAAAACTATTTATCTGTATAAGGTCATGATTTGTTATGGATTAGATATATTTCTTTTTGTTTATTTCATTAAAAGTTTGTGCTTAAATCCAATCTTCTCTGAAAACGAATGAGCAAAGATTGCTGGAGGAAACAGCAAGGTGAAATGGAGTGTTGGAGGAGAACAACATGGCTTTCCTGCCCCTCTGGCCTGTATTTTCCCAGAGATTCTTCTCTTGAGCACCTCCCTAGTTGCTCTTACCACATTGTCTGAGGGTATCTTTAATGGGTTTCTACACCCAGTTCCTCTGTTAGGCACCATGACCCTAATTTTTTCAGCAGTGAGAAGTGAAGCACTGAACTTCAATTCACTTGAGCCAGGTTAGAGGTAAATCTGTCTTGAGGGCAGGGAACTGAACTGAGGTCCCCAGGGAAGGCAAACAGCTCCATTGGGTTCCCTTATCTAGACTACTCAGGATCAGGAGCCTGGACTGCACAGGGGTCAGTACATCATCTAGACACTATGTAGTAACAGGACTGCTTCTATACTGGTGGGGATGAGTGTGAACATACATAAAAAGACATTCATAATGCTTGTGTTTGTATGGTTATCTGTTGTTTGTTTTTTGTTTGTTTTTTTTTTTAATGGGCTTTAAAACACTTTTCTGACTGATAGGATGGAAAAAGAACATTGAAAATAACATTTCATAGAATTGCACTCTGGTGAACTGTTTTTACACGATCAGAGAAGCTCCCCAGGTGGTGGACTAAGTGGCAAGTTTCTAGACTTTCACATCACTAGTCCAAAAACTCCCCATTTGGCAAAGGAGCAGAGACATCTGCTGAAATTGAGAAATTCTTATTAGCTGAGTTCAGGATAGAGAAGCCTGCAGCTAATCAATGACACCACTACCACCATCATCACCCAGAGCTGCCAGTGCAGCCCAGATGAATTCAGAGTCAGGGTTTCAAAGACCTCATGATAACAGAGCTAAACATTGAGAACAAAAAAGATTAGAGACTTTAGGAATCACGGGGCAAAGATTAAGCAGAGGTCAATCTAGTCATTAATAAAGAAATAGATAAATTCTCCCTGATATGAGGCTGAGTAATGAGAAACAGAAAAACTCTGTATTACCCAAATTAAGAATACATGAACCTCATTACCTCTTTTTACCCTCAACTATGACAGTGACCTGGACCAAAACAAAATTCCTGCTGCTGAGGATGTTGTCTCTGGACCTTGTAGTCAAACCTGTTGAAAGGGACAACAAAGCATAGCTGTATCAGAAATCTCTAACAACTTGAACAGGTGAAAACTTCTAGCACATCTAGTCATTTGTGCTCCAGATAAATGATTATTCAAGGTGTAACACAATGGTGGAGATGTTCCTATGTGCACACACACATATCGGCAAGAAGCAGGTAAGACCCACCAGAGAGATTTTTAATCTGCTGTCATTATCATCTTTGCCAGAAGTTGCACATAAAGAGATGTTTCAAATACTTGAGATAGGATCAAGCACAGAATAGTTCAGAACATGTTTTTCAACTGTATTTAAGAACCTAATTATTTTTTAAAATCTTATCTAACTGACTGCAGAGAGCTCTTTCCATGAAACTAAGTCACTCCCTTGTGTACTGGAAAACAACATAACACAGAACTCTACTGGTGCCTGAGAGTTAGAAGATTAAAACTAATTTGGAAAAAACTTAGCAATGAACCTACAGAAGAACAAAAGTGGTATTTAAACTGCCTTGTACTTCCACAACCTGCTGTGTGAGTAACAAGGGCAAGGGTACCCCACAACACTATTAAAACACTGTTTTTTTTAATTGAGACTGTCTTAACATGCTAGAGTAAACTGAGAGTGAGGCCAGAATCAGGCTCAAATTTTTTATACAATCTCTGAATTGATCCATCTGTAGTTTAGTCATTACTTACTTGCATTGCCTTGTAAAAGTAATCACTGCCACTAAGTATAGCTTATAACTGTTAAGGATACAAATATTTATTGTCTCTGGTCCCAACACATTACATATATTCCTCGTGAACTGCTCTGACAAGGAGAAGTAAAGTGCTTTCTTTGTGCCCTCGAAATGAGATTGAAAATGTGCTTTTAAACACATTTTTTGAGGGCAGGGAGGAGCAAGACGGCAAACCCGTAGGATCCACTCAAGAGGCAGAGCCCACCGCTAAAGCACTACACCTTCCTTCCCTGGTACCTTAGAGCTCCCACGGGACAGTCGGTAATTCCCTGTTAGGCAATGAGTGTCCCAAGGTCCTGGAAACCCCTTAAGGCTCTACAATAGTTGCTGGAAACTCAAACTTCTCAGGGCACATTTTTGCTGCAGAACAGATGCGGTGCTGAGAAGCTCGACCCAAGTCTGGCAGAGTTTAGCCTTTCACCAGGGCTAACCAGTATGAGTGCTGCACCACTCAGTATGGCTATCCGGCTTCCAGAACCTAATATATTTCTGACCAAGACTCGCACATGCCAAAAGGACTTACCAGCCAGCCAGCACAGAGCTCCACGGGTTGCTCACGTGGCCGCGCTGCTCTTTGCCCCTTGCCCAGGCCCTGCCTCGCATTTTGAGCACCTCGTTTAAAAATGAATAAAGACTGACTAAATCAGTTTCACTCTCTTGTAATGACACATGCATGATTACGTGCCTGGCAAATTTTCACTGGATACACACAGAGGGAGTGAAATGTGTAAGTGCTTTTTCCTACTGTGCGTATGATGAGGTATTGCAACACTAGGATGCTCAGTTGAAAGCAAGGCTCCGGTTCAAAGGGAATGCAGGTGGTTTCGATTGTTTCTGTAGACCAGAATGCCTGCTTAATAAGAACAAGCAAGTACATGCAGAATTCAGAGGATCAACAAACTGTTCTCATTAAAGGCATTCTACCATAATGTGCCTACAGACACATGCACACAAAATGAAATAAATGTCACAACACAAAAATGTGGGCTATCAGCTATTATATTTCAGTTCACTCGGGGATAATTGATCAAGCAGTGCATTCTTTAGTGATGTAATATATGAAAACTACCTCCTAATTGGCAATAGTAAGTAAGTAATATGACAAGAAAGAATAATGCACAGTGTAGCTACAATTCAGAATGTTTGTGTTCTGTTTGCCAGGCCACTACAGGGGTTGATTACTCTGGTCAGCTATTTTTTAATAGTTTTAATACAGCTGTTTAAGTAGTAAAAGATTCTTATTTTTCCACAGCTGCCACCTGCCTGGAGTCCAATAGACACTTCTTCACTGGCACCTATTCTTGATGACAATAAATGTACTGACTACGAGGTGGTCCTGATTATAGGAGACTAGAAGGAATGTATCATTTAGAAGTTGTATTCTTTCTAACATCTTTGCCAATAACCTGGAGCCGGGTGATGGAGTGCACCCTCATCAAGCCTGCAGAAGACACTAAAGTGCGGGAACAGTTGATAAGCTTGAGGGCAGGGCTGCCATTTAGAAGGACAGAAATGGGTTGGAGGAATGGGCCAACAGGAACTTTATGAAATTCAAGGAGGGCATATGCAGAGTCACACACCACAGAAGGAGGACCCCCTTCCAACAGTACAGGCTGGGGACTGGCTGGGAAGCAGCTGCACTGAAAAGGGGATGGCTGTCTTGGCAGAGCACAAGCAGGGTGCCCTGGCAGCAAAGACAGGCAACAGCATCCTGGGCTTTATCAAGAGGATTGTAGCCAGTTACCAAGGAAAGGGATTATTTCCCTCTACTCAGCTCTCCTTAGACACTGTATAGAACAGTGTGTCCCGTGTTGTGGCCACCAGAAGAAAAACTGGAATAAACTGTCCATGAGGACACTCAAGATGCAGAATGGTTGCCCAGAGAGGTTGTGCAGTCTTCATCCTTGAAGGTTTTCAGCTGGATGAAGCCCTGATGTCACCTCATAGCATTCCCCTTGCCTTTCTTTCCATATTATCTGGTTTGTCTGTCTTGAAGTGTGGTGTTGGGCTTTTACCAGTTTTGAGTAGTGAGGAAAGATTATTTAATTTGTCTAGTAGTCTATACATCTGTTCATACTTTCCAGTATGATGCTTGATTTTTTCTAATGTAGTGTCTCTGTCTGAGAGTGGCCAAATAGCAAGACACTGCAGACAAAGTTGGAAGAAACACCCAGGAGGCAAGTCTGAAGTTATCTTTTTGCTATATTTGGACTGGGTCTAATATCTCATAGTCAGGATGAGGTTAGATAACACAGGGAAGGCCCCACTCTACTTTCTCTCCTTCCCTTTCCCTTCCCAACTCATTCCTCTCCCCACTCTGACTTCTAGCTTGGAGTCCCACCTGTTGCCTTTGCTGCCTTAATTTAACTGCCCAGAAAGCCAGTTCAACTCAGAAATCCATCAAATACTATTTCCTTTATTTATGAAAGGAACAGAGACAGAAAGGGAATAGGACAGTTTTGTTTTAATCTCTATGGCAAACAGTTTATGTCCCCTTTCAATATTTTTGGAGTGGAGGGCTTCCAGTGAATGCTCATTAAGACTCACAACACCCCCGTAGAGCAAGTCTCATCATCTTTAATGGATGAGTAAAGCAAAGTCCAGAAAGAAACAGTCTTCCTTGAGGAAATTAAGCAAGGCAGGAGGAAAGCTAGAAGTAGGACTAAACTCAAAGCCTCTTGCTCAAGCTACTTACTTTCCTGTTTATCTTCATGGCCCACTCTTCATGCCAATGCTGCTTTGCAAGTTTACAACAGCTGAGGTTTTGAATGTTTTAAATATTAGTATTACAGATAATGTCCCTACATAAAGATATGCCCATAATACAGATTTTGTCAAAGATGGACAGAAGGGATCAAGGGGCATTATCTAATAAAAGAGGTAAGTATTTAAAACCTATGAGATGCAATGCCTTTTAGGTTTATGGCCTCCATAACAGAATTCCCAAGTGATGGGCAATACATAGCAGCTTTCAACACAGAGCACGCTAAACAAAATGGGATCAGGAACTGAAGTACTTTAGGCAGTGATCTGTTCAATGTCAATACACTGAGTTAAGAGCTGCCTAAAACTAGTCATCAATCTCCCCTGGTTGATCCTGCCTTTTATCTAATACTTGTTTGACATAAAATATACTAAAAGTCCCTGGGACCCAGACAAAAATCCATGGCTCTACCCTCCTTTCTGATCACCTTAAGTCATAAAATCATGTTGTCATGCTGGTCTAGTGAAAATTTTGTCATAAAGACACAGCTTCAGGACAAATGAAGGAATTGCGTCCAGCTTGGCCTGGTCAGTAAGATACCCTTATAAGCCGTGTGCTGGGCGGAAGACTGAAAGAATTAAAACTGAGCTTCTTGCATGAATGTTATCCCATTTACATTACTGAAAACATGAAAGAAGAAAGCAAATATGGAAGCAAAGGAATTGTTGTCCTGTTGCTGCATTAAAAGTAGTAGCTTCCATGCTCACAAAATGTGAGCAGCACAATCTTCCCAAATTGCTTAGCTGAAGCGCCTGTTTTAAGGATCCTGTTCAGATGCAGACATAGGTACAGTGCAAAGCTGCACCATCCTCTTGAGACTGGAAAAGTTACGAACATGACTAGAGGTGCACCTCAACCTGCCAGGGAAAATGGAAAGCCAGGAAGTCAGGTAGAGCCAGATCCACTTGTCAGGAGGATTTAGGCAACCAGATGCTATGAAGTCTCACGTTTCAAAACCTATTACTAGGCTGAGCAGGGGCTGCACTCTGTACAGCCCCTTCTGTATGCTTTTCCCCCAAAGAGCAAATACTTCATAGGTCCTTGGTCCCAAATTGTCCAGTCTGGGTCTCTGACCAGAGCTTACCCTGACTCCTTTACAGCCCACAGGCCCAGGATTTCTTTCTTGGAAAGCACAACACTGGAGGGGAGCTGGTGTACAGCACTGCCTCAGTGCAACACAGAGCCAGGATGCTACCTGGGCACATAGCCAGATCCCTGAAGCTCTGAAGCCCTCGCAAGTCCATCAGCTCCCCAGATATAGCCTTAGTCTTAGTCTGAACATCCTTTTCCCCTTTGTGATATCATTTTGTGAGTGAGCCTTTCACCTTCTTGCAGTTGATCATTATTTTGGTATCAGGAATACATGCATTTCAGCAATATCTGTTCTTGGTAAAAAGGATATGGGGAACTTTGCAACTACATTTACTGTATAGAAGACTGTATGTACAAAGCTGGATATCCATCTAAAGGCTGATCCTGCAAGAAATCTACATGCAAAAATAACATTTAATTCAGGCTGTGTTTTGCAGGTTGACTGTAAATGCACCCGAGCTCCCTCTTGGCAAGGCAGAAGTATTTTTAATTGTTGTGATAGGAGATCCTAACAAGTACAAAAGTCAATAATGCAAAATTGTTTGTAGTCTTGAAGGTAGAGTTCCACTGAGAATCACCCAAATGCACAGGGGTTATAGAGGCTGTAAGAAACATCAGCAAAATACACCTGGTCTTATACAAAGGATGAATTTTGGGAAAACAACAAAGGGGCAGCAAGGATTTGAGTGCACACACTTACTGCATATATACCTACAGATGCTGCTAAGATGGCTGTACTGGAAATTTTTTGGTCCCGATCCTATGAAGCGGATTTCAAGTCCTGTTAGTGTTAGTGAGCAGCAAGGGTTGTCATAAACTTGCAGGATTCATGTGTTAGCCTCAATGCCTGGTATCTGCAAAGAAGCAGAGGAGGCCCGCTTACCAACTGGTTTTAAAGCCTCAGTTTCAAATGTAGTCAGAAGCCACTTATCTCTGTAAACTGTTTACCCATCCCCAAATAAAGTGATGCAAAAAGATTATCACATAGGTTTGCTTTGTTTTTTTCCTTGGGTTCAAAAACAAAGGGGGACCCAAGCAACACTTTTTTTCCTACCCAGATGCTGTAGAGGTGGCTGAAACTACAGCAGCATAAGGGCTGGATTACAGCACTCGGCTGAGCCTGGGTGTGAGGAAAGGTTTGGGGAGGTTCTCCCAGCTGTGTCACATTTGGGTTAGGCATCATTCCTACACCAGGAATTTAGGGAGAGGGATTTGACGCTGAACTGCTAACGCCGTGTATGAGAAAACCCCCCAGGGCCAGACCCACCATCTGTAGCCGAGGTTCAGCTTCAGAGCTGGGCCCAGGGTCTCGACTCAAGCCCCTAGCTGCAGAGTCGAATCCATAGCTGCTGAGGTACCAATCCCAGATTTATAAAAAGTAAATCTACACTTAAAAAAACAAAAAATCCCACTCTTAAAATTCTGCTTCTAGTAACCAAGCTAAATATGACATAAATATCCAGGACAAATGTGTGGCTCTGGAAATACCGAAATCCTGGCCCCATGACATGGCTGCTGGGATTCCTGCCATTCACTAAAAAGTTAAGCTGGGAAACACTTTGTTCAATTACTAAAAAACAATGAAGATATAAAGGAATTATAACCTAAAAACAGAGGTGTTGAAAGAAAGAAAGCAGACCCACGTAATAAACAATATTGATTTAATTAAGGCAGCAGAGAAAAACGTTCACAAGCTTGGATGCCCCTGGCACATGGAGGGGGCAGGCGGGTGTGCGTACGTGTGTGTGTAAGCACACGTGCTCCCCTTGGGACTGGCTTCTGCCCGAGTCCAAACAGAGGTGTCAGAGACACGAGGGACATAAACATCAGCTCCTCTGTTCTAAAGCTGCTGCAGAGAGCAGTACTGGCACGAACCCTTACAAGCATTCATGGCCTAGACCTCATCAGTGGAAACCATTGCTGGTTGTGTATGGGAAGATGGACACTGAGATGGGCTTTTGTGCTCTGAACTTCTGAACCCTGCAGGAGATCCGAACCACCGAACCACACTTCGGTTGTTTGTGAAGAGAGTAATTTATTGAGCTCCGTCCTGGAAGAAACCACAAAACGTTCTGAAGGGCTAAATTCAACAGCCAAAAATATTCCTCCAGAATTGGATGCAATGAGAAAGGCTTCAAGATTTAGACAGATGCGTGTTTCCAAGGGCAGTATTTTGTTCTTCAGCTCTCAGAAAGTAGTATTTTAGTGCTTTTGGTAATTGGAACAAAGACACATTCAGCCCCCATTGCATAACATCCAAATGACCACAGAACAATTTCTGGTTGTCCTTTTCAGGTGATAAGCAACAGCAATAACATGTTTGGTAGTTCTCGTTTCTGTAACAGGAACCACCAGCACACTTGTGAGTGATATGTGCTGGAAAGGTGAATAAAAAAACAGATACATCAGCTGACTGTGAAGTAATCTTGTGAGAGCAAGCAAGAGTGAGAGGAAAGAGCAAGAGGGGAACTTTATGTGTGTTTCACTTAGAAATTATGTGACCACATACAAAAGCATGTGATTCTTTTCCTTTGCCCATTGGTTTCTGAGCCTCTCAGGAATACCTGCACCACATTTTGAAGCTTTCCTTGCACATACATGGAATCTAGATATCTACTTTAAAACAAGCTGCAAAAATTTTAAGATTATCATATATTCTAATACTGCAATAGGGGATCTAAGCAAATCACCAAGTATCTTGGGATTCAATGAGATTAATTGGTACAGCCCATGTGAAAAGCAGCCACCTAATATCAGAGTAGGAGATTATAATGAGAACCATCTTATTTAAATGATGCCAGAAAAGCCAAACAGCTACTCTCAACACCAGATCTTTTAGGGACCTTTCTACCATGATCTAGATTTTTGGCTGGTCACTTTCTAGATGATTAAATTCCTGTTGCTTTGGAAATATGCTGAAAACCACAGAAACAGCCATTAGTCTTTGGGAATGCTGAAGTCTTAAGCATCTCAAAGCTCCCAAATGTATTTCAAGAAGCCTAAGCTTTTTCCCATAGGAGTTCAGTGATTTTTATTTCTAGGAAAGAACAGTCATAGACACCACTCAAAACAGAGTAGAAAAGCAGACAGAAAATTACAACACAGTTCAACTGTGAGCTGAAGTACCTGGGGAGAGGGCTTTTGTCACTCCTGAATCTGCAAAGACATTGCTAACGATGCTTCCATGCACAGAAAGTTAGGAGCAGAACCTCAGCTGCAAGGTGCAATCTATGTTCAGTGCCCTGAACTGCCCATGACTGTTTACATGGGTTCAGTAGCTGCCCCACCACAATTTAGGGAAACTATAGAGAGGAGACTGAAAAAGAGGATCAGGAGCCTGGGTTTTCCATGGGCAAAAGGTCCACATGCCACATTTCCACATGCCAGAAAAATATGTGCAAGTGTGATACTACAAAATCAATGCAAATTGCTTTGTCCTGTCCAACAAATGTACTCTCTCAATAAGACTGAGGGATTGAAGAGTTCACTGTACTTTTTTCTACTGCAGATGAAATGAAACCCCAACAAGGTTGGTTTGTTGGGCGGTTTGTGGGGTTTTTTGTACTGTCCAGAACTGATCACAGATTCATTTTTTTTAAGGGACTTTTTTTTTTTCAGCCAAAGTTCAGGAACCACTAGGGGACAGGCTTTCAGAAACAGACTTTCTTGTTTAAATAGCTAAATGAAACTGCTAGATAGATGCACACTTAAACATTCAGCTACTCTGTTTAGGTGACACTTTGCTGACCTTTGAGAATCTTTTCCTTGACCGGGACAATTTTGTCCTTGACACTTTGGAAAACTGTCCACTGGGTTTCTTACTCAAGGGAAAGCCGATTACTTTGCTTACTGTTTTAGGAACACACTTTCTACTATTTGAGTCATTCTCTGTTTACTTGACTACAGTATCACAAACAGCCAAAGATATTAATAACCTTCAAACTTAGTGAGATAAAGTAGAAGTATAAAACAAGAAGTAAGAAGAATTACATAGGAGTATGTTCTGCGTAGGGCATAACCATATCTGCATATGCTGCATCCTGCAATAGTGGTGTTCAACGCCATGAAGCTTCCAAGTGTTACCAAAACACAAATATAATGATTATAATCCACTCTTATTAATTGCTTGTATGTTTGCTTGCTTGCTTCCACAGAACCATTCAGGTCAGAAGGCACCTCGGAAGGTTGTTTAGTGCAACCACTTCCTCAGAGTATCCTTTTCATGCCATGTCATTGTAGCTTTTACTTTACACATCTCCATGTACTATTCTTTCTCTTTTCGTTATTGTCATTTTCTTTCCTTCAAAAGCCCCACAATATGGCCTGTCACTCTCTTCATCCATATCTTTACTGCACTGATAGTCACATCCCATTTGTCCGATTTTCTTCCTTTCCCTGTGTCCAGCTACTTTTTCATCTACATTCTTACCTCCAAGGCTCCACTGAAGGATCCATTTCCTTTGCACACCTCCTCTGTTCTGTTGCCTTTTTCCAGTTCCCTCAGATGTCATTTTTTTATGACTTGTTTATCTGTGCGGGAATACATTCCTGTTATTTGTAATTACACTCCACTTCCAAAGACTCTTCTTTATCTAGAAGAGATTGTACTATGCATCTGATCTTACACGAGCAAAGGAAAATCTGGCTGGCAGGAACACATGCCTTCTTTTAGCAAAACAAATTCCCCAGGTTCACCACGAGGACATGCCCAAAGCAAGCGTTGTTAAAAAGTTAGGAGAATTTTAAAGAGAGGAGGGAAATGAAGGCAGCCAGGGAAAACACAGCTTCTTAATTTTGCTGCAAATTATTCCCCAACACTCCCTTCTCCCAAACCACCTTGATCAAACAATCAGTATACAGCTTGCACTATGCTGGGTCAATAGTAGCAAACATCCAGCTGTGCCTGACATGCAGGTGTTTGGGTTATGTGTTGCCAGCTACAGGTGAACTGATTGATGTTGTGGTGGTTTTTTTCTTGGGAAGGGGGCCATGCAGGAAGGAAGGTGAAGGAAAGGGACTGGGCTGGGCATGTGCTGCACTGCAAAGCTCATGGTTGCTGCAAACCTCTTTAACAGACCCAGTGCTGTGTTCAGAGCCCCTTTCACATTTCCCTGCGTGACCATGAGTGCTGGACAATCTCACACTTTTCCATCGCTTGGAGGTTACCTCTGAAGTGCAGTTCATTTTGGGTGGGATTAGGTGGGCACATGAACTTGTGCTTGTTACCACAAATCCTTTTGAAATATGCCATCACTTCTGCAGCCCTTCTCGGGCACTTACCAGTTCAGGAAGTGCAGGTCAGGTCACCATGGGCAGGGGCTCCACACAGCTCAGGAAGCAGCTATTGTCCCAAATCACATTTTGCTGCCTGGATTTTCCTGTGTTTTTACTTTAAATAACAGCGGATAACTCCTCCTGAGTTCCCTCCTGCCTTATCCTATCTCACCAATGCATTAGAAACTGACTGTATCTGAGGGTTTCCAGCTGTTAGCTTTGGTGATAGGCCTAAATCTCTTCACTGACTTTAACAGTCTCAGCCTGAAATGTTTGTATGGCTGAAGAAAGTTAATGAAACCTTCCTGGTGCAGATACTGAGTTAATAAAACATCTCTGCACCTCTCCATTAACATCTCCTCTGAACGTTGCTGCAATAACAAGCTCCCACCCCAAGGACCTCCATTCTGTTTCTTCAGAAATGAAGGTGTTACAGCTGAGGAATTAGCAACTAACAATTAGCAAAAGGGCTTAATTCAGACTTCTCTGAGGTGTGATCTGTGCCTTTATGTGAAGAGGGGCAGTGTATCTTTGGCATTTGGCACTGGAAATGTACAAATATCTCTCCAAAGGTGATTTTGTTTCCAAAAGCAAACTCTGTAACAACTTTCGGCAGTTGTTCTTATGATGATAGAATAAGGTAATAAAATAATACACACTGACATCACTATTATTAGTGCCTGATTCAATATATTTGTATTTCTTGGAATACAGAACAAATTTTGCAGAAGCTTCCTGTTCTTAGCAGGTGTAGAGTGGCACTCTCCAAACGAATGCCATTATCTCCCACTTCATGTTGGGGCAACTTCCACACATCTCCATCTTTTCTTTTCCCTTCCAGGTTATTGTTTTCCATTTTCATTCACCGCTCCTTCTCCTTTGTTCCCATAGAGGGAATGAGGGAGGACATTGGCAGCCCCCTTCACACCCTGTCTGCTTGCAGCTCTCCAGCAGAAGGGGCAATCTCATGTAGCCAACTATGTTTAGCTATTTAGTGTACAAAAGCCGAAGTAGTAAAGCTGTGGTATGGGCACTGTTCTCAAGACCAAATCTGCTGTTTGCATGCTGCGTTGCCAGCACTTTTATGTCAATTAATGCTTTTCTGCAGTCAGGTGTTTTTCATTAGCAAGAAAAGAGAGATTCCAGGTGAAGATTTTATAAACGTGTTGACAAATGCCAACATTTTTTTATTCAAGTTATGATTGAAATGATTGTAACCTCTTAGGGAAAATGCTAGGAATGCTCTTGATGTGGTTAGGAGGGGGAAAAAATGGCTGAGGGTGCCAGAATGAACTCTTTGATTCTGCAGAAAAACTGGACAACAAGGCAGAAGGTAGTTTGTTCATACACACGTTGTGGATATGTGGCTTAGCGCAATGTACAGTATAAACAGGTTTATAACTGAACCACAAAGGTGCCATTCTGATCCAGGTTACACTTTAAACTAATGCTTAAGTTCAACCACTTTCCACAGCCCGAAGTCCAAATCCTAGCCTTCTGATATAGCTACTGTTTCCTATTATCTGCAGGTTCTTCTTCTCATCATCAGCAGTGTACCAAGCAACACAACTGACAGTTGCCATCTGCTCCTTCTATCACCTTCCCCTTAGGAGGCATGCATAGTTATATGCCTGTCTTTATGGTTGCGTTACACAAGGTGACAAGGAATGGTGCCTTTCATTTAGAGCAGATAGTCATATGGTTTCTGACAGCCCTGAGGTCCTGGTTTATACTTACAGGTTTATTCAAGATCCATGCCTTGGGTTATACTATCTGCAACACTTGCATACACTACTGAGTGTGGGTGCGTAGTGTAGCTCAGCTAATAACCAAGGCTGTTCCCTGAACTGGCTCACAGAAGAAGCTTTAACTGTGTGAAATTATTTTCTGCCCCAACAGACACAGTAATGATAACATGAATGCTAATCTCTTTTGTATAGTGAAGGCGTGCCACTGCTGTCTCAGAAAGTGTAGTACCTTGTCCAGCAGTTGTTTGACAACTCCATTAAGTTAAAGAAATGGCAGACTAAGAATTTATATGCTGGTTGCCATCGAAACAGAGAAGGATTCCTTCCCTAATCCAAAAGAGCTCCCTTATTTTGTCTTCTTTTACACTGATTTCTGTGCTTTTATAGAATTCTTTTAGTGTGACCCCTAGAGCTTAGAGAGTCAGTATTTGGCTAACTAACCTTCTTTACACCAGGGTTGTGTCATCAGTAGTGCTTATGTTTTAAGAGTGCAGGATTTTTAGTCCAAGGAGTTTCACAAAAAGCAAGAGCTGCTGTTGTATCCAAGGTGCACATGTGTAGGGACCTGCACCACGAGAACCAAGCAGCAAGCAGCAGAGAGCTCTGCACTGAGCCCCCCACATCTTCCATGCCATTGGCCAGTGCTGGCATCTGTGACACTACATGTCCCTATAAATCCTTGTGTGAGATTCCAGCACTGTGGAAAAACACATTTCCTTTAGCAGTTGAGAGAGTTAAGCTATTTTACAGGTACTACAACCCAGCAATCCTATCAGCCCAGTAACCTGCTTATGTGCACTTTTCCAGTCTTTCTATTAATAAACTAAGCTATGAAACAACACATTAATTTCTGTAGGTGAGCACCTAACCTAATAAGAAGAAAATGGGCATGCTCTAAAAATAGAGGGAATGTGACACCACTGCAAGGCCATTGAAGTGGCCTATGTTATGAAGCTCTGGTGGTTGTCGATGGCTGTCCTCATTTCCCTCTGGACATGAAGTTTGTCCCTTTTGTCTTCAGCATACACGTGTGTTACAAAACAGCCTGAGAATTTGGTCTGTTACTGCCAGAACTCAGCTGAAGTTAGTGTGGATGCTGCTGCACAAACAACAAAAAATTTAATGACTAAAAAAAAAACCTTCATTAATTGCAAGCTGTTTTGAAACAACAGGGAGAAATTAGTAAATTATTTGTCAGTAGAAGTGCAAAAGAATAAAATCACTATGGAAAGAATTTATACTTTCAAAAGCAGACAGACGTTCTGTTGTGGTTTTAAAGGAGAGGGGAGGAAATGTTGGTTTGGCCCATTTTGATCTCTAAAGGCTTGTAAATCAGTGATAATAAGCTTTCCTAGTCTAGCCTGGGAGAGGCTGTCCTGGAGTGATTCACATTTCAAAAAGCTCAGGATAAACAGTGCACGGCTCTCCAGTGTGTTCCTGTGGAGTAAGCAGGACAGCACAAATTGGGGAAGACTGCTATTCAGGGTGGACCAAATCTTCCACCAACCTCAAAGCCAGCACAGTTAGTACAGCAGAGCTCAGTTGCTTTCATATTCCAGCCAAAATCACTCCCTTGTTAAACTCTAGTAACTAAATAAAGGATAAATAAACTTTAAAAAGGCAAAGGATGACCATTCCCTTGGTTTTGTTACTGGGTTGTGTCACGGGATTTGTTTCCTCCAGGATGCTTTGGGGCTTTGTCTTTTAGACAACGTGTGTTTATTTGGTTGGACTCTGCAGCAGGACATTGGTCCTGAGAAAGAGAAGAGACTTATGGTAAATATAATTCATCTACAAAAGGTAAGCTCCCCAAATCCTTTTCATCAGATGAAAGGCCATGAAGAATGTTGTCTCAAAGTCAGTCCCACAGTACAAGCAAGACAGCAGGTAGTGAATCTCTGGGGCTCACAGTGACAGCGGTGGAGAAGGGACCATAGGGCAGCAATATCAACTGCTGTGGCAACTCCAAGCAACACTCAACATTGCAGGGTAGACCAGAAAGACCTAAGTCCTATGTATCGAGGATGGTTTTCCAGTATAACCTAATGACTGCATTTATACCAGTAAATAAGTATATAATATCTGTTCTTTTCTCACAAAATTTCATTTCTAATACAACACAAGACTCAAGTGGGCCTCCACTTGAGAGCAAAAAATTTCTTTTCTATTGGTGCAACAGATAATTAACAAAAACCCTGAGATTTTCTATTGCATTAGCTGAGAACAGAGAACAAAATCTCAGAGTTTTGCAAACTAGGCAGACACAGCAGAACTTGAAAGGCAGCCAGCTGGCATAAAAATTTCCACAGAGTAGCAGGTCTGGGCAAAACAAAGTAAATGGTATAAACTCTCCATCACAAAAGTACCAGGATTTTAGCATCCCTGGAGTAGCCACATTATTCCAGGGACAGTAAAGGTGCATGTACACAGTGACCCGCAAAGACCGCAGAGCTAGTGCTGACTTATAAACTGTAGGGGGTATTACTTCACTGTCCCCGTGAGGCTCTGGACTTTGCCGTATAGATCTCAACATCATACTTCATGACGCAGGCTCGACATGCCCTACGCTCTATATCTATTCGTACCATACCTTTGCCTTAAAAACCTGCCCAGCTTACCCAAACCCTTTCAGTAGGATCTGCAAAACTGATGTAACCAAAAAATCAATCCACAGAAAAAAGATGTCATGGTAGCAACTAGGTGAAGACACCAAGGAAGAGGTGGGTCATTAACAATCAAAGGCTGTGATTTTGCATTTTGTGTTTGGTCTGCATTCAGCAAAATGAGATTACCTCAGAAAGAACAAAACTCTCTCCCTCCCTCTTATTTATGTTAAGGTAGTGCC
>VZTL01059049.1:24052-43926 GCA_013400535.1 Scopus umbretta | reverse complement strand
GCAGGCAAAGAAAATTGCTTTTTGCGTAAATGTTCTTTTTTAAGTTTACCCCAGTGTGAAAGTCCCTTTTAAGGCATATAATTTGGGTAACGATCCCTCTCCTATTTAAATGCTCATAAGGCTAATGAGCAAGCTTGTCTATTTTTGGAACGCTTCAGCACTAAGGCTGGGTGTTTTGCAGCAGGAAACTAACTGCATTAAAATGTTTTCTTCACTTTACTGCAAGCTCCTGACCCCTTCCTCCGTGCATTGCTCCAACTTCACCAACTAGAAAGCAATTTGCGGGTGAGGTTAGCTTACTTAGTTCATAGACCCTACCAGCCACCATTCACCTCCTCATCACTTGGATTATGGTTTCTTTTTATCAATTATGTTGAAACTGACTGCTGATTGGAAATACCTGTCAAGACAGACAGATTGAAATACAGTCGTGATTTTAGGAAGACTTGTTTTTCTGACATGGTCATTTATGCCCTTAAGCTAAATTAGTATTGGTGATTATCAACAGCCCTTGAATATGAAAACGCAATCAGGTGCTCTGCACTGCCGTATCACCAGAAGATGTGATACACCATCACACCTGGGATGACGGGACTCACGCTGTCAGGGGCAAATCCTGGGCCAGCTTTGTGGGCATGAAAGCCCAATGGCTACATGCCCATCCCTATGGTCCCAGCCCTGTACCCCAGAGAGGGGCCTGGAGAGATCCCTGCTGCCCACCACTTCCCACTGGCAAGCTCCTCTCCAAGCACCATCCAGTTCTGCTCGCAGGGGAGATAAAGATAGAGTGGCTGTAGATCTTCTGGGTGATCCAGGGAGAGGAGTAAAGATCCAGTTCTCTGGGAGCCCTCAGTGGCCCATGGAAGGAGACCTCAGGGACACCCCTCTGATCTCCCCAAGTCACCTACCCCTGTGCACTGTCAGGTGACTAGCCTGTGTAAGAGGCCTCCCTTCAGGCAGCTAGAGCGGGATAGGACAACCTCCATCCTCACTGACTGGGAAGGTGGTGTCAAGAAGAAGCATCACACGATGAAACGTGCAATATTGCTACAGGAATACAAGTGGTGAAATGTCCTGTGTTGGCTTCCATCAAAGAGCTAGAGAAGGATTATTACTGTGTCTCCTAGTGACTCCCCTGGAATTTCTACAGCAGAAACAAATTAAACATAACTCATCTCACAAGTAATTAGCACATTTCATTTCAAGAAATCCCAGCTGACTTTACCTACTAGGCACTAGATTAGTATGTCCTGCACTAAACTGCGCCTGAGATTTAGCTTTCTAACAAAGATTTATTCATGTGCAGGTAATCTACCTTGTCAAAATATAAAATAACAGTGCAGGCAGTGCTACAGGCTGCAAAATTTCTCCCTGAGCCGCACCAAAATGAAAATGCTTTAGAGCATGAGGGCTGGGCAGCTACTGATCCAACACTGCTGTTGCTCTCCCATCGACTATCAAAGTCTCAAGGGCGTATTTTGTATTTTCCTTGAAAGGAATCCAAAATAAACAGAAAGGTCATTTTGTACGGCTGCTTCCTTCCCACAAGATGGAAAATGGCCTGCTCTGTAAGCTGGAAGTGCCAAGCCTGGATACTGAAAGATGTACACTAGAGGTCACTGCCATAATAAAAGAAAGAGCTAGCTAGCAGGTGAGGCAGGGTTTGTTCTCCACCTTGGTATAAGGTGACTCAGAATGAAAAGCAACAGCTAACTGAATTACACTATACTTCATCAAATGTATAGAATCACTGAATAAGGACTATTCAGCTATAGATGAAAATTGAGAGATTTTCAGACGTTTGGAGAAAGGGATAAAGACAGAGATGTGGGACCCTTTATTTTGAAACACCAGTTCACTTTCACCAGTTTCAATTGGTTTAATTGGAACAGAAAAATTATGTCAGCCTGTGGGATTTCTGTCACACTGGTCCTCTTGACACCCCCCCACCCCCCCTTTTCTTTTCTCTGCAGGGGGTACTACTGGGTTGGCTCATCTTGACCAAAAGCCTAATGCTGACTTCAGCTCCCATATCCGAGTTCTGCTAAACAGTGCTGGAAATAAATGCACACGGAGCACTTTAATACAAATCAGAGATGCAAACCAGTGGGTAATTAGTTGAGGATTACAGGGGGGATGCTGATGAAATCTCTGCCTGTAGAGAGATTGTCACTGCTAACTGAGTGCCAGTCAACTTATCCTGTGGCTTCCAAAGTCTCCAAGCATGCTTGCCTTTCTGTTTCTCTTTCTGTATACTCTTAATTAGTGTCTGGGACTGTTTATTTAATGAGGCATCCCATACTCTGGCAGTGCTAACTTCTCTCTCTTGCATGTTGTTGCCGAGCAGACATGATCAGCCTGAATTTTCAGTCTGTCTTCTCTAAGCTTGTGTCATCATGTTATAATGCTATTTAAATATCTTCTTCCCAACTCCGGTAAATTATTAATTCAGGATCGAGCCATGTCACCTGTCCAGAGCCTGCTTGCTAATGATTCATGACATGTTTCCTGTTTTGTTTCCTTTATAGGAACCATGGTTCCTGATGATTTTGCACATCTTCGTGTGGCACATCCTGTCCAGGGAATTTCTTATCGCAGCGGTCAACAATATATTTTGTCAGCTGTTTCTCCTTTTTCAGTCTTAGTTCCAGTATTTCACATCCTTCTGGCATTATTTTATCCCATTCACTTCATTTTCACAATTTTGTTCTTTTCTTGTGTCAAATGGCATGCCAAGCAGGAACATGACAGGGGAAAGCATTTTCATGGTGGGCAGACATGATACCAGATCAGCTCATCTCACAGTCCTGGCCCATCTCTGTGCTAACTTGTTGTATGTCCTCTCATGTTTCTTCCTGGTCAGATGTCACACGCCAAGAGATGAACCCATCGCCACTGTGGAAACTATCTAAGGTCTAATCAGTTTCTGCACAGATCACCCCAAACCTGGACAGCCTGCTGCTCAAACATTCTCCATGACACCCAGTTTCTTTTTTAGCTATCATCTTTCTTATCCCTAAGTAGTCTTCCTTTTTTGCCTCTTTTCCCCAGTTAGGGGTAGCCAAAGAATGTCTCTTCATCTCCAGTGGCAACACTGTTCAAATATCTGCAAATTATTTTTTTCCTTCTGACGCTTCATCTGCTTTTAGGCCTCTTAGGCTTTACGTCTGCACCTGAAACTTATGGTCAGCTTTTTAAAGCTACTTCATATTACAGTTTCAGGTCCAGTTCATCCTTTACCTGAGTCTGTTATTCCTCCTATGCCTTTTTCAGCATGATCATTTCACAGGTTTCCTACTTCTACATGAGTATCCATTTCCAATTTGTATACCCCAGAAACTATAACACCAGACTGTTTCCAACATTAATCTCATTGCTATGAGTCTCCCCCGTCCAAGAAAAATTAATTTGAAAAAAAAAACAAGTCATGTTTTATTTCAGTCTAATAATTTTCATTTAAAGTAGCTTTTTCTATATAAAGCATACAGTGTGCTAGAGCAGATTTGGGGAAGAAGCAATCTGGAACTATGAGTAATGGGAGTATTTTCTGCATGGTATAACATTGCTTTCTGTCAAACATCCCTGGTCATGTCCATTACCTTCCTGACACTTTTTTGTAATTGGAAAATAACCTTGCTGTGATACTGCTGAAATGCAGAGAGGCTAGAAAGAAAAGCAGAAGACCAATTTTTTTCCAGACCTTCCACAGAGTAAGCAGACTGTAATGTATTGGTCATTTGGAAGAATTCCTGTCATAGCATAGTTCCCCCAGTATTGCACAATAATTGCGAAGATTTTCTAGCAAATACATAAATGCTCCCTGCCTTGCCTTATATCTTCTGTGAAAGGAAGTTCCCACAACAACCCCATCAGCAGCCCAGCGTTGCCCTCTCTAATGCTCCCCAAACACCCCTCTGCTGCACTGCCTACGCGAAGCCTTGCGATGGTGAGACAGCTGGTCTGCTGGGGCCAGCACGCTGCATATTCCCCTTTTTCTCATCTACTGTCAGGTGTACTGCTGGGACCTAATCCTGCAGCATCTCTCCAGGCCTCCATGTAATACAAATAAATAATAAGTAAGGGGGTTGCCTCAGAGCTGCTGGCCAAACAGTGCTTCTAGGTCAATGGTTTCCTCTCTTGGAGCCATGAGCTTGGAAGCACTAATGCCAGTGACACTGCCACCTGAGGCCATGGAAGAACAAGGTCATGGCTAGAAAAGTTTGAAAATCAGTGCTTCAGACTAAATTTTTCTCAAAAGAGACTTTCTTTCAAATGCTTTTATAAATTATTGTTCAAACTGACCTTTTCAATATGTCATAAGACATAGTGGAGACAGCATTAAGGTTGGGTGTATATTGATGCTGTTACATGCAATAAATCCAGAAGCTGCCTCCATTTCTAAGCTGGGCTGCTGTACATGCTCCAAATCTACACATGCTCTTCATTTTTCCCCTTGGGGTCTAAACTTGTGTGCACACGCGTTTTTTTCAGCTTATGCCCCTACTCCTGTTCTTTATTTGAAGGTACTTGGGACCCTGAGATCTGAAGCAGATTTTGCACAGGAGCATCATCATACGGTTCTCTGGAAAGCTTTTGGTAACGTGCACATGACACCTGGGGAGGGAAGAGCATTTGTCAGAAGACCACAACAGGAATGTTTCTCAAGTTTAATCAGAAAACAAAAGCAGGCTAAGTAATTTGGTAACTTAATTCATTTTTCTAATTCATACAAATTCATCCTGCAAAGGAATGGTTTGGAAGACTCTGGTAAGCCTAGAAACCAGATACATTTCATTACAACTCCACATTTTATGTAATACTTTTGTTGGGCAGCTATCTCCCATTTGCATTTACAGAAAGTTTAAGCTTGTGTATAAAGAGAAGAGTAAATGAGTCATAACACGTGTTGCTTCATCTCAAATTTACCCAGATTGCATGGAGATATGTGGGTGCAAATATAAGCAATAATTTTAATGTCAGATTAAAAAGTTTCTGAAACAGGAGTGAAGGAAGGACAAACTCCCTTATTAGCTTTAAGATGGAGCTGGGATGAGATTCATGGCATGGCTTCCTGCAAGCACAGGGCCCTGACCTTAGTGACCCCCAAGGTCCTTTCTGGGCCAGGATTTCCACATCTGCTTTATCCAAGTTCCCCAGCGGATAAGTCTGATCGTGCTGCACTTCTCCCCGAGCGAGGTCATGCTCTCACATGGTATGTGTATGGATGAAGGTTTTCATTGTTTTCAAGTGATGTCAAGGAGTAGGACTGCAACTGTACACACGAAATTTCATCATGTCACTTGGCTGAATGCTTCTTGGGGCTGGGATGGAGGCGTATGATGAATTTTGGGATGCTAAATGAATCACTATTAACATTTAGCATGATGTACTGCTGAGTTGTGGAGATTTCTGTGCAGGACTGCATTGTTTGAATGGTTTTGGCTTTATTTTTTTCCCGGGTAGACTTCCGAGAATGTTAAAAGCCTGGCACCAGCCTCCTTACAACCCTCTTCTTCTTGTTTTCCAAGGATGATTTTGGAAAGTTCTTGGAGTCTAATACCAGACTGCACAGACAGACCCAGAAACCACAGAGCTAATTCTCAGTCATTTAGGACATTCTCAGGCTTTTGGGACAGGAAGCCTGAAACCACTTTTGCATCCCTCATAATCTAGGGCTGTTTAGGGGACCGATCTGTCTCCATGGTATAAAAATAGCCAAGAGGTTCGTGTGGCCCCAGGGTGCTGCCCCTTTGAGCACTACGTGCTGGCCACCATCCTAAGACATGACGTCTTGACTGGAAACGGCAAGCATGACTAGTGTGGAGCCCTTGGAAAGATCTGAGATGACTAGAGAGGTCCTTTGAGCAGTAAGCTTTCTCAGAGGGACTTTCACAAACCATTTTCAAATCTCTTTACGTTCACTGACTGGTAGTTTTCACAGGCTGTGGAGGCTCCCAAGCCTCTGAGACTGCAAAGGGAAATTTCCCCCACCGTTTGAGAAGGATCAGAGGTATGCAGGCTGCCATTCAGCCAAGCCATGCAGATGTTACAAAGGAAACAGCATGCATCCTCACAAAGGCTTTAGTTTGACTCCCACCTGCTACTCCTCCTTTCCCATCCCATTTTTCCTTGAGTAAAATAAAAATGTATTGATTGTAATCATATTGCCATCCTTTGCATGTGGAAAAACATGTCAAAAAAACAGCAAGATATCTGCCATGGATAATATTAACAAAGCCTCTCTGCCTCAGAAGATCATGGAGAAGTTTGCTAATTTATTTGCAAGATGTTCTGACTGGAGTAAGGATCCTCTAATTAGCTTCTACTTCTGCATTGCCAATGCCTTTATGTGCTTTTAGTAGAAAACAAAGGAAAACATAAATATTCAAAGGTACTCAATTTAAAATAAGACATGTGAGGTACTCTTCTGCTCACAGGTGATGTGATGCAGACAGAGATGATTTTTTCCTAAGCCTTTTGGTGTCCAGATCACTTTCCACAGACATGGGGTGTTTCATACACTGCAAACCCATGGCCGCAGAGATGCAGTATTTATGGAGACAGCACAAGGCAACCCGTGCCATCTTATCTCCCGTGCCCGAGTAACGCAGCACGCATGAAACAGAACCATCAACTTCTCAATGGATGACTACTCTTGACCTACCACCATGCCACACTGGCAGGACATTGCCTCACCCCCCCAGCCATGGCCAGACACCCGTGTTGTAGAGGAACTCCACCATGCCCTGTCTCGCCTCTGCAGACCCTTAGCCCCCTGGCACACATGTGCCTCCTCCACCCCTATGCTGCCTGCTTTTGTGGGCTCTATCACAGCACTACAATGCCACTGGCACCAATAACTGGAGTTAATCTCTAAAAAAGGTAGTGAGGGAAAGACTTGGTAAACAAATCTTTATTCTACTATAAAGCACTTAAGATTCTAAATGCATTTCAAATAAGTCCAGCTGGCACTAAAGCCTGAGGTCACACATCAGATATAAAAAGTCACCTCTTGTAAGAAAAGAAGAGCTCTGATAATTAATTATTAGAGTATGACCAAGAAGTTTGCAGTGGCAAGGGCAGAGTGAGCACACTCCCCATCTCAAGGCTGGGAATCAGCATGACACAAGCAAGGGAAATGACATTATGTGGCCAGAGTGAGCCCTCTGCCCTTCCAGGCAGTGTGGACAGGGAAGGAGAGACTGACAGCATGGTCCTGGGACTCCCTGCCTGCAGCAGGCTGCATGCACTGGCAGGAGATGTGTTCCCTGCCCACAAGTATATATTACAAGTATTAGAGGGAAGAAGGTAGTACCAAGTGCCCTAAAAATTGCAGAGGAAAAAGAAAAGCAAAACTGAATGGGTCACCCAAGTTTCCCAATAGGATTGTAGCAGCTAACCCAATATCTCCAAAGCCTGTGTCTA
Source organism: Scopus umbretta (assembly GCA_013400535.1). NCBI lineage: Eukaryota > Metazoa > Chordata > Aves > Pelecaniformes > Scopidae > Scopus > Scopus umbretta. The sequence continues at coordinate 36,501 of VZTL01059049.1, read as the reverse complement.
ATTTAACAATACCAACATTGTCTCCCTATGTGATTTATGTACAGCTGCACTACTGGTTAATCAAGTTGTTTAAGAGACATGCAGGGTAGAAGGTACACCATCTTGGTCACTAATCTCAAGTACTTCTATTGTAGCTGAGCTCTTGAGAGCAAAGTCTTGAGAAATTTGTTAATGAAAACCACTACCCATCTTCACTGACCCCTGTGTGAATCTGCATTTCTGTGAAGTACCAGGACAATTTTTTTGTATTAGAAGAAAGAAATTTATTTATTACTGCTTTTACATGGAACAGTGCAAGAAATGTTACCTACAGACTTTAAATGAGAACTGCAAAGAAATGAGCTCAATGGAAGGAGATAATGGGGCTGATTTTTACAGCATCTGAAGGAGATAAACAGTCTGCAGTCTAAAACCAAACTCATTTTCGAAAATGTTTTGTGTAAAAAGGCAAAGAAATAGACCACAAAGCACAGGTCTCTCATGGCAAGTCCAGAGAAGCACAGCACTTGAGCTCCTTTAGTCAACTGTTTCTACGAAAAACACCACTGCACAAAAACTTTTTCTCAGCAGCTGCAGACTGAGTATTACTGTACCCATTGCTGCTATTCAGACTGGACAAGGAGTTGCCAGATGACCATTTTCCAGTTTGGTAAATTTAGAAAAAGCACAAGGAAAACTATTAATACTACTCACAAGCAATAGGGAGTGTAACATAAAACTGGGGCACAACAAACGGCACAAGTACAAATGCAGCATAGGGACCTCTGCAGGAATAGGAGGCATCAGACACAACCCAGATAAAACAAAGTCATTAAAAACATCATTCCCGTCTCCACAAAGTACTGGAAAAACATAATAAGGTTGGTCATCTATAAAGATTATAACCAGTTAATCAGAAATAACAGTGGCTGAGGAGAGAAGAGAAGGGAATGAGGACTGGCTCTAAGGTGGATGCCGAAGCAAGAGCTTGCAATACATAAAGGACACCATCACTTTCAAAGAATAACTGAAATATTGCCATGCAACCATATTCCCAGAAAAGGTTGCTCAAGTGGCAGTTGGAGCACCAATATTATTAGAGAGCACTTGAGTTGGACAAGGATCAAAAGAGACAAAACCATGCTCAGACTGGGCCAGGAGGGGGGCAGGGAGGAAGAAGAAAGATTTGCCACTGCTGCAGGTTATCAGTGATTTTGGCTGAAGCACACTTCATACCTAGCATGAATGCTGCATATCACTAATCTGTGTGCAATCAAGACCAAAGTGAAGATTTTACAGGTGCAAGTGCAGGATCTTAAAGATCAATTTGAAAATGAAGTATATGCCCAGACAAGAAATTTCTATAGCAAATATTATTTTGAGGTGGACAAAGTGCAAAAGAGTAATATAACCTGAAGAACTTGATGCAATTGATACTATGTTTTAAGCTGAAACCAGGACATACTAACATGTCCACCAGTGGCTACAGTATTTGCTCAGAAAGCGCTTGTATTTCTTTTGTCTTTCCCCATTGAATATTAGCCCACAAATGTAGCCCTTAGCTAACCAGGAGCATCTATTCTGAAACTACAAGTAGTGTACCATTTACTACCAGTCAATGAACATGGCCTTTAGGAAATCAAATATAGCAATAAGAGAAACAAATTAATCTTTTTAAGGATCCAGTGAAGTGATGATACCCTGCTTTTGCTATCAGAATCTTTAAGTAAAAATATTAGACTCCAAAGAGTAGTAATAATATTATAAAGGAGAAATGAGAGCTCCAAAGAAAATGAGCCCAGAGATTTCCAAAAAAGACTTGTAAAACACAGACAAATGTACTTCCATGCCAGAACTTCCCTGGTCTCACAGTCATCCACAAACAGAGGAAATTGCAGTAATAGTTGTGCACAGACAGACCTGCTATGGATTGAAGATGATTCATGACGTCCCATAAATGGCCTAACAGCAACAGGCATGGGATCTGCTTGAACTCAGTGAGAAGCGCCTACCTTCTGAAACAGAGTATCTACTAAGTCGATCCAAATGAGCAGTAGGGCAATTGTCCTCCCAAGACCATACTTTGTTCTATTGAGCATCATACTTATGATGAACTTCTTTTGAACAAGAGACTGCAATGCGAGTCTGAGGAATTTTGAAGGTTAGAGGCTTACATTTTAATTTTTGGGTTAGTTTTGGTTCAGAAGGAACAGTAACAAGAAGGCTCAAGGGATACCCCCCAGAGCTGTGCAGATTGGGTGCCCATGGAGAATACCTGCTGACAAGCAAAACTGTAGGGCCTGAGGATTGTTCTTACTAGAAGAGGGTGATACTGAAGGCACTGCCTGAGATGCTGCCATTGAGGGTGGAGACCACTAAATGTTCTTCTAACAGGCCTCACATCCATGGAGAGAATCAGACACAGAGCTAGAGCCAAGAAGCACAGCCAGCAAGAGATATTACTTGCAAAGACGCCAGTAGTACTTTGACCAAACACAAAAAAAGGATTGAAGCTCAGAGGCTAAAAGGGTCATCTGAACTAATGCTCTTTCTTGAGAAGAATATCAGTGGTTGTATTCCCAACCTACTGCTACGTAAAAGAAAGAACTCACATGCTTTTAAAAAAAGGATTTGTTCATTTTTCCTCCTTTCAGAAGAAGTGCACAAACTTACAACCTCATGGCTGCTCTGCATGTGTGTGTGCTGGGCTGTGGAAAGCAAAGTGAGTTAGGAAGCCACATTAATAAATGTTTTATTTAATTTACCCTACACAGTGTGGAAGAGGGACCTAGCTAGTTCCTCACTGCTTATGCAATCTTCCCCACTGAACACTACCTCATAGGTCACACACCTACTTTCCAAACAAAATATTTCCTCATAATAAAACTTATGAAAACGTATTGAAAGGTCAAAATAACAGTAACAAGTTATAAAAGTCTTATACTTATTCAAGGTCTCTATTTCCAATAATCTTTCTTTAATCTTCCACTTTCAATATTTGCATAAACTTTGGCAAACTTTATTAGGCTGACATTTTGAGTTTGGGTGGACAGACAGTGTTAACGTGTTAATCCTTGCATGCATTTAAACACCCAAACCAGACTGTGTAACTAAAATATTTTATGTCTCTAGGGCTCGCTCTCCACTTTCTAATAAGCAGTTTCCCTTAACCTAATCCTGAGTGCCCTAGCAGAAGCTCACTTTATGGTCGAGCTGTTCCATCAGCATCAGTAGGTATTTAGCCTCAGCACAGGGAGGCTAAGCTGAGGGTTGGTCCAGATGATGGAGAGCTGAGTGGAGCAAGCTGTCTCTCCCTCCCAACATGAAAAATTCCTTCTGATGGAAAACAGATCACAGAGAGCAAAAAGGGAATTACCAGTGTCCAGGCATTGTCCTGACTGAGTTAGGAAGCTCTCCCATGTCCCACCATCAAACACAATTTAAAATACCTTCTCACAGACCAGCTTCTAGGAGTTAATTCACAGATACTCAAAGGAATTTTCCAATGCATTATTCTGAAAAATGTGCCTTTAAGCAATTTACACAAAAGCATACAAGAATCTGAGGTAGATCTAGAAATGGGAGTTTAGTCTTCTAAAGACAGGCATATAAACCACCAGAATTCAGTTCTTCAGCATCACTCACTTTTCTGGGACTCAGGGCATGGGCACGTAGTTGAGTGAAGATAGAAGTGGTGGCTTTAGGAGGTGTTGCTAATCTGCTGGGATACTGCATTTACTGCATGTGATATTCACATAGCGCATTCACTTCTCAGACTGTTTATCACCTGTTTCCACACCGTTTATCGCTTTGTCTCTGTCCCTGGCTACCCCCTGCCATTGCAATGCAAGCACAGTGGGACATACACAGGCACACAACTTCCAAGACCCAGCCCCCTGGATTAGTTCACGCCATCCCCTGCAGCAGTTCAGGCTTCACCGCTGGACATTGCATCGAGACAGGTCAGGGTTACCTCAAAGGTCCCTGCCTTGACCTAGCTGTGGGGCTAATTGCTCCCCAAAATGGGGTGATAGCACGCAGCTTGGGTGAGAATGTAGGAGAGAAATGGCAGTAAAATCTTGTACTTCCCCATGGGTTTGCTATGCAGATAGTTGGGGTGAGGGGGAAGGTTAAGCCCTCAGACTTGCCCGAAGGCAGAGTAAACCTGCCTTAGGTTAATCCACCCTCACTGAAGCTTAATGCAGCAATGTTACCTTGTGCCGGGGAAGGCTACGAGTGGCACATCAACAGCTTGGCTGACAGGCAGGTGTAAAATTAATTTGCCCTAACATGATTACGTGCTGTCTGTTCCTTCACACTTGAACAATGAGCTACTTATTTCTTATGGTATCATGTGAAATGACAGTGTTTTAACTGAAACCTAAAACCTCTGAGTCCTTGATGGATCCTGAGGCTTCTATGACAACAAAATCAGTTAATGAATCAGATATGAATGAAAAATTTCAAATATTAAAGCTTCTGCTACAATTTGTTAGCCCTTATCTGGCCCTCTTACCCCAGTTAAAACTCTCTAACTCCTGTGAGGAATGCGAAGCCCTATAGCATTTTTGCGGCAGTCTCCAAATTCATGTGACTATTGTAAATCAGAAGTGCTGGTGGATAAGAAGAACTGTTCATTTGCCCAGCACTAAGCCAGCTGATGTATATGGTTACACCTGAGCTACCAGTGGAGTTATACAGATGGGTTGGATGTGGCTCCTGCATCTTCAAACAAATAATTAATACTTTCAATTATGCACATTCAGGAAGCAAACCAAGTAACTTCAGCATTCTGCTTTTGAATACATGCTTAACCACAACGATGTTACTACAGGAAACCTTCGCAACTTTGCAAATAGGACGTTACTTTTATCTACACAAATAAAGCAAGTCATAGTTTCCTTTCCACATCCGCTATGCTTTATCTCCTCTCAGTAGCACTTCAATACACGAAAACACAAAACCTTGTTTTTGTCAAAGGAGAGCAGCAAGTCTGGGTTTAGGCGTTATTGTAGGCATTCGGGTTGCACCACAGCACTTGGAAGAAAATGGCAGGCCCTGGCGAGAGGAGGAGGAGGAGGAGGAGGAAAATACTGGTGATTGCCTGGGGCACTGGGGGGGCCAGCAGGCACCAGGGGGAGCTCACACAGCACGACAGGCCAGCTCACCAGCACCAGCGGCACCCCTCAGTATCCCCTCAACTGCCCAGCTCTTAGAAACTTTCCCTTCGTGTCATATTAGTACGTACAGGATCCCGTCATCTGTGTTTAGAAAGGAGGGAGACAGGGCGGGAGGAGATGGAGCCTCACAGACAGCTCCCCGGAGACGCCGCAGGGTCTGCAGCCTTCGCCTCGCCTCAGCCGCTGCAGGAGCAGTGCAGTTACAGGCAACGAGCTGCACGTTTCAGGCTTGATGAATGGAGGAACCAGTGCTCTGGAGACTGGATGAATCATATTTTCCATGTTCAGCTGTAATTTGCGTAATTTCTTTATCACAGGGTATAAGGCATTAAAGCTCATGCTGCTTCGTGGTAGCACTACTCTGTGGGCTGTATTCTGGTTTCCCTCTGCCCTCGGGAAGCAGCGCCAGCCGGCCTGCCCCCTCCTTGTGCATCTCATGCAGTCCTCAGGACACTCTACCTTGGCAGCTACCTTTCTTCTTTCCTTTTGGTGCAGCAGGGCTCAAGGGTGCTGAGAGAAGATAACTCCTGCTTGGTTGCTCACCCTTGTGCCCTGGAAACATGGACTGGCCTGGAAAAAAATACAGGGAGCATTCGGAAAGTGCTGCTCTCATCCATAGCCCCACAGGGTGTTTGACCCATCCTCTCCTTGCCTTTCCTTTTGGGAGTTTTGGTTCCTCCTCTTGAACATTGCACCAGAAGGAGAAGGACCATGCAGACAGGGAGCTGCGCTGCTTGACATTCCCCGCTCAGCTGCTCCTACCTGCTTTGGCTACGGAGGCAAAAAGTGGCTGTACATCTGTCTAAACTGAACATGAAGCCACCGCTCCCAAGCATATTACCAGAAAATGCTGGGTCTGGCTGGTAGCCTCACCAGGCACAGAACAGCTGTGCTCTGTACGCGCCCCAGATCACCGTCCGTGTGGATTTTCCTTTTTAATTCTGTCACACTGCCCAACTTACAGCAAATTTCTTAGTCATTGCCTTATCTACCAGGGATAATGTCACACTGGTTGCTGTGCCTTCCTGCTTAATGGGGTGCTGTTTTCGACAGTCTAGCTACACCTCCACCAGTAAACTAAGCTATGCTCTGTCACAGCTCCTTTCCTGGGGTTTTTCCACACTGTCAAACTGTCAGTGTGGTGAAGTAGCACAATTCAGACCCACACCCCACAGCACTCTCCCAGCCGGTGCTCAGGACCAGTCTAGGGTTAGCACTGGGCAGGGGACATCCCTAATAGAAGAGGGGATGCAGTTATCCTGGTCTGGAGGCTGAAACAGCCCACACTGCACCTCAGGGCCAACAAACAGATCCTAGCCCTTTTTATGGACAGGGATAAGGACTAGAGAGCCCTCCTTTCTCTGTAGAGTTATCGCCTTCTGACCTTCACTGGAGGTGCATCTCAGGGTAGGCTCCACCTCACCAGTCTTTGGTTGTTTAAATCTAGACTGCAATCATTCATTAGTCTCCCTCCTTAGCAAAGGGACAGAAACAGGAACCTCTAATGGGCAACCTAAAATAGATGGGGTGAGTCACCAACAGAAGACATCTGTTACTATCCACTAATTAAAGACAGAGCCAAGAGGACTAAATCAGACAACTATCTTCACGCAGCTAAACTTGGGTGATGTGAATCTTTATTTATGTGGTTTTGCCCCTAACTAGCTTACTGAGTCCTAGGACAAGGCAGTGCAATATGCATACTGTCAGTCAAACTGGTACACTACTGGTGTAAACATACCAATGCAGAGTTTCCTATGCATTTTCTGAATGATTATTTGTGCAGAATTAATGTTCTGAACATTTACTTTCCAGAGGGCTATATGTCGTGCCATGCAATCTGTGATGTGCTGGATTCTGGATTCACATCATAAATAGATTTCAGGTATATTTTTGACCAACATATTTGTTCCCTGAGTTATGCCACACGGCTGAAGGAGAATATACATTTCTGTCCAGTTCATCAGATCCCACAGCTTAAGCAGAAATGGAACAGTAGTAGTGACTCTATCCAGCACATATAAGAGGAAGTTAGCAGCAACATCATTATATACCCTCTGATGGTGGCATGGAATAAATGAGAAGCTGGAAAGTGGCTCTGCCTGAGTCCTGTTCCTTTCCGCTGTTTGACATCTTCCATTGTTGCAGCAGGGATGAGGAAGGAGGGTCGGAAGAATGCATATTTCCTTCTCCACAGGCCATAAAATATTGGTCTGACAAGTCTCTTTGAAATAGCCAATAAAAACTCATTTTCCTCTTGCCTCCATGTGCTCGTGAGTGTGTGAATAAATATAAGCTGACATGGGATTTGCATGTGTGCAGTAGCGTGCGGTACCGTTTTACTATGCACCACCAAGCTTTTGGCATGACTGCATGTCTGATGAGGAAAGGGACTGTTTGCAAGCCACGCGAGTCTTCCTAAAACACACATCATAAAACCTGTGGTGTGCTCCAAGCTGCTGTGCTCCCTGTTTGTTCCACTTACTCCCTTCCAGTGTTAGTCTTTGCCTTTCAAATTCCTCTTATTTTCCCCCTCTCACTGAAGCACATTAGTTACTATGGAAACTGCTCTGTGGGTACTGAACTTGGTGACATCCACACGAAAGGGATGCTTCCCGGGAACCTAAACATCGACTGGATGGTTATACGTCAACACTGCATATGGCTTAGATTTTGTAAAAACCCACAGGAGGCCACCGAGAGAGAAGAGGTAGCCGCTGAGGTTATGATGAATGAAACCCCAAATCTAGCCACTGGTATGTTCTGCAGTCCCATGACCTTCCCAGTGACAGCCCTGTGACTCAGAGGGAGAGAAACCAGAGATGGGCTATGATGAACCACAGGACAGTGGATCCCTCCCAGGAGCAGCTCTGTACCAAGAGAATCGCACAAGGTCACTACAGCTTTCGTGGTGAGCTTTAATGATGCTTGCCAGAGAACTGTTAGCAAAAGTCGAAACTGATTAAAGCAAAAAAATACCACATAAAGCATACCAAAAATGACCATGAATTAGCTATTTCACAAAGAGCTTTCTCATAAGATACAAATTAATCTATTGCAGAAAATCCTTTGTAAAGATGCATTTGGCTGGGTGGTACTTTGCTGTGTCAGTACGAGGAGAAAAACCTCTTAGAGGGATCGGGTCCGCCTGAAAACAACTGTGACAAAGATAGCCCTGCTCTTGAGTAGGCAGCCCCCAGCAGAGAAGACCAGGTACCAGTGGGAACTAGCTCCTTTGCTGGTGTCAGCCCACACAGTTCCCTGCGGTCAATGGAAGTCACCAGCCCCACCTGGCCACACGGAGATGCCTCTTGGTCTCATTGCTCATTAAATGTTGTTCTCTGTTCTCATTAAATAAACTCATTAAATACCAGCTCCCTCAGTGCAGGCAGGAGGCTAGACAGAGGGGCGCGGGGCAGGCAACCCCCCTCCACCTTAGGCAGAGGGGACCCGTGGGGCAGGAGGGAAGGAGGGAGGTGGCACCACAGCCAGCAGGGCAGAAAGCAGGGATGGGGGGACCAAACATAGCACAATCTCAGCCTAGAGAGAATTTCCAGAATAGAGGCACATGTGCTGAGCTGGGGCACCACGGTGCAACCAAAGGTACATGTTTTGGAGCAGCAGGTGTTCACATAGGGGTTTTTTTCCAGCTGTGTCTCCAGGGGAGTAGGAAACATCTCTGAGCATCACAGAAGACAGCTTTGCATCATGTAACAGACCTCACAAAAACAGGCAGGGAGGCACTAGGGGAGGCAGGCAGGCAGGCAGGGCCGGAGCCGCTGGCAGGGCAAGGATGGGAGCCCAGGGTTCAGCCGTGCTGTGGTGACAAACAAAAAGCGGAAGTTTGATGAGATGTAGGGGCATCTTTCATCATTGCAAAGCCTGTGTCCAGAAACCCATCCTGTTCCTGGTCCAGCACCACAGTGTTAGAGATTCTCTCCCAGTGTGTACCAGCACAAGTCACTGCCAGGGCAAACGTTGCCAAAAGAGTTTCCTATTGTAGAGGGCTAAAATCCTCAGACTCAAAGGGTTGTTTGACTTGGGTTGGGTTGGGTTGAGTTGGGTTTTTTCTTTAATACCGGTGGTATTTCAGTTCACCTGCAAACCAGGCCAGTTCGCTGCCTTAGGTTACCAACAAACCCGCTTCTTAATCTGGATGCATAAGGAGCAGACGGGGGGGTGCAGGCTCCCTCCTTGCCCTTTGCCGGCTCACCCCACAGCCCTGAGTGGGGACCGCTCAGGCTGCCCTTCCTTCCCTTGAGTAGCCCAAGCGGAAGAAGGCTGTAGAAGACTTAGAGAGCAATGGCTTAGAACAACATCTGATCCAATTGCAAGCTCCTCTTAAAAGTCTTTTTGTTTAAAGAAAAGTTCAGTCCCATTTGGAGGTTGGAACCACTGCAACAGTAGCAGGCCTAGTATAGGCAGTGAGGTAAAGAGGTATGGATTGCATTTTTTAAGACAGTAAGTGGGACTATCGTCAAAGACAACGGAGTAATTTAACACCTTGCACTGCGCTGTCACATTTTCATTTAGCAACTACGTGAAAAGCCATCATGTCCCATTTTTAGATGGCCACCTCCCTGTTCACACTGATCTTTATAATAAGCACGTGAATGCCCATCTATATTTAAAGTGGGCTCTTCACAGAACCCTAGAAATTTCAGTGAGACAGAGATTTGAGGCTGAGTATGGGCAAGCACATAAAGTCCCAACTTTTCAGTTTGCCTAAACTTCTAGGACCCACTCTCAGTCCCCAGGCTCTCCCTCAGCACTGTCCGCGTCCTCCCCTTCCCTGCTCTCTCAGGGGATTAGCGGTACACAGGCTACCCTGGAAAGCGGGATGGCTTTAACACACTCCCCTTTCATTTCCCAGTGCGTCAATTGTAGGGATTTTCCAGAGTACTGTTTTAGATCCACCTGTTGTTTGTTCAGCCAGGCCACAGAAATACATAAACCTGTTTTACTTGAAAAGGGAAAGCAGGCTAACCTCTCTACGCAATTAGATTGAGCTGTCTGTCTGCTCTCAGCCAAGAAAAAGATGCCAGCCAGGTTGAAGGAACAATTTACCTGACTAATATCTGAAGAGGAACAGAGTGAATCCCCTAAATGAAACTTCCTCTGCAGTCATGGGGCAAAAAAATCTACCCTATTCCCATGGTTTTGGCTGTTCCGCTCTGAGTCTGTGGAAGAATTGATGGCTCTGATCTGTTCTTACTTGAAATAAATTGGCTGGCCCATCCCTAACCAAAACTGGTGTTTAAAATGTGACAGAGGAGCAGCTATCAAAAAATTAACAGCTAGCTGATGACCCAGATGTAGAACGTTTCTGCCAAAAACTCAGGCTCTAAAATACTTGTATTCAAAATGAGCATTACATAAATATTGCTAGATACCAATAAAGAAGCTACAGAAATAGGCTGCAAAATTGTACTGATGGTTTTGTAGAATTCTTACGTGCTACATATACTTAAAAAAAAAAAAAAAAAAAGAGAAGTGAAGCAATAGCAAAAATTGCACTTGATGGGAAATCAACTGACTGGAATCCATGCTGGTCAGAAAGAGAATGATGGGATGTTATAATGAGTTGTGCTGAGCAATAATTGAGTGGAGAAATGGAAAGAAAATTGAACAGCAACATCTCCCTATCTTTCCTAACAAGGAGATGTCTCAAAATTTAGCGACACTTCTGGGATGGTAAAAAGTAGCTTCAGAGCAATCAGCAGGAGAGGTGACACCCCAGAGCTGCAGAGTTCTGATGGAGTGGAAAACCAATGCTGAATCTGATCACTAACATATTCTGTCCCTATACAAGGGACGCCACAGGAAAAGGCAGCGTAAAGTCCAGAGCCAAGACTTACAATAAGGTCAAAAATGAAAGCCAAGACAGAAAAAAGATGAACAGAAGGGCAGTACCATCCTCTGATCATCTGTGTCAACCAGCAAGACCTCTCCCATATTTGCATTCGTTTTTGCATACTGATGTGAGCTCTAGACTTGGAGCCAAGGGACTGAATTTTTATTAGACGCAGGCTGTGAAAGCTTAGACGACAGTAGCTTAGCAAGGTTTGAACAGCTTCGGTCTAGCTGAGCAGGACTGCCACTGCTCTCTATAAATACACAGGGTTGGGGTAAGCGTCAGGGGGAGGGGAGAGCTATTTCAGCGAAGAGAGATTTCGCAAGAAGAACAAATGGTTGTAAAGTGGCCGGGCCGGGAAGCGTGCAGGCAAAGCCTCGGCCTGCAGAGGGGACAGGCTGTGTCACCCCCAGCTCAGTCGTAGTGGCTGCCTCCCTGGGCCTGGGCCCTGGTCCATCGGGAGCAGCAGGTGGGCTAGCGTGTGCCGTGATGCAGAGTATGGGCATGAGGAACGATTTAAAGCCCATGGTGTTTGCCGAGGTGTGTTTGGGTGGCTGTGTGCTCCCAGGAGGGTAAGGACTGAGGGCAGCATCCTGCTGCATGCCAGAGGCACCAGGGTTCCCAGCACGGGGTGGACAGCACACACTGGCACCCTGGTCCCATGTGCCTTTCCAGCAGTATCGGCGTCTCATGTCCATGCAGGATGGACGCACATTCGGTAAAGCTTTCCCAAAGGCCTGGACTGGAAAGCCCAGATTTCAAACAAGGGGATGGATTGTGTCCATAAGGAACCTGCCAGCAACATTGACTTTGAAATAAATAGTAAAAATAAAATAAGTACTAAAAAATACTCAGGGAAGTACTACAGTGTACTTCTTCTCTTCCGGTGTTCAGAAACACTCAGTACAAAACTGGGCAAACTTCTTCCATTTGAACAGTGAATTATCTGACTTGAATCTTCTCCAAAAGGCTCTGGGGCATTTCTCTGGGATGCAGGCGGAAGAAGGAAAGCTCCACCATGAAGGACGGCAAAGGTAAAAAATGCAGCATATGATGGGAGGAGATCCTACTGCACCAGTAGCCCAGGACTCTGCCATCAGCCCTGGAGGAAGCAGGATGGGGCTGATGTGCTGCCCTGGTGGGGGACCATGCACCCCCTCTGCTCCACCAGCTTGTCCCCAGGGTGCAGGGGGTGCTGGGCACAGGCGCAGCCGGTCTGTCGCGCTCCCAGCCCCACTGCTGGACCACAGCAGGAGGGCAAGGGGGCAGCCATAGACCCACTGCCCTCATGCAGGGCAGTCCCCGAGCATCTGTCTACGGCACAAGTTTTCCTCTCACTGGAAAAGTACTTTTAGCAATTAGCTGGATTGTTACCATTACATTTAAAAGGCTCCTGTCAGCTTACAGATGGCCCTTTTCTTTCTTTTTTTTTTTTT